>JANJPH010000098.1:0-32672 GCA_030407195.1 [Candida] tunisiensis
TACTTGAAATTATTATATTCGTAATATTTAGTATATATATATATATTATATATAATATTGATATAATAATTACCCCCCTAAGGGGTATTTTCTCCCCACCTGTGCCACGGCACCCTGGCTCTTGAGATCTTCCCCCCCTCGCCGTATTCGGCGGTGCAACGCACTGAAAAAAATACAACCACCCACACGTTCTGCACAGGGACGCTGCCAGACAAGAGCCGGGACAGCTACAACCCATACCGACCGGTCCACGGGCGCTCGCTACCCTCGCTGTCCGTCCCCGCCCGCCCTGTCGTCCCCGGACCCGCAACCACGACGGCTTGGCGCAGCATCACCACTCCGCTGAACGGCACGGCCGGCACATCGCGCTCCACGGCACGGCCCGGCCCCTTCCTGAGGCACACCCGCCCCGGCCCACCCCTACGGGCACGTCCACGCCCGGCCGCCACGTCCCTAAGCACCTCCAGCCCGGCCTCCTCCCCTCATCCCGGCCTCTCCCCCTCACCCCGGCCTGTTCCTCCCCTCCTCCCTCGTCCCCGCCCCAGCCCGGCCCCGGCAAAATGGCAGCCGTGCTCCATGAATCAAAAGGCTTCCAAGACCACGAGCTGCGGGTGCTGCGAATATGCTCCATCGTGTCGAGCAGCACCAGCATCGCGTTCGGCCTGGCTGCCTTCTACATGTACATCTCCATGCGGAGAAAGGTGTTTCGCCACCACCTCATCCTGCTCCTCCTCATGTTCGACTTCGCAAAGGCCGTCATCCTCCTCTGGTACCCCCTGCGGGTCCTCCAGGTCCAGTCCGCCTACCGCAACGTCAACTTCTGCGACATCGTCGGGTTCTTCACCTCGTGTTTCATCGAGGGCGCTGACCTCGCAGTCCTCGTGCTGGCCATACACACCGCCCTGCTGATCTTCCGCAAGGAGAGCGGCCCCGAGGGCGGCCTCTACCGCTACCGCAGGTGGGTCTACGCGGTGGTGTTCTGCCTCCCCATAGTGCTCGGCCTGCTCGCGTTCATCCCGAACGGCCGGAGCTCATACCGCCCGCTCGTCACCTGGTGCTATCTGCCGCTCATGCCCCGGTGGTACCGGCTGGTTCTGTCGTGGATACCGCGCTACGTCATCATCGTGGTGATCATCACCATCTACGTGTCCATCTACGTGCACGTAAAGCTCGAGTACCGCAACGTGGTGCGTGATTTCCGCGAGAGCCAAAAGTATGCTGACGACAGCTCGTCGCGCCGCCGCCGACCCGGCGCCAGAAGTTGCAGCCGGGGCCTCTCACGACGCATGGCCGCCGCTACAAAATCATTCCTTTCGTGGCTGCCTGGCCTTGGCTGGGTCGACCACGGCAACCAGCAGGAGCGCGACCGCGAGCTGTCGATCCAAATGTCGGGCACTGGCTCACAAGCTGGTGCCGCCGCCGCCAATCCTGCTACACTGCAAGCAAACGCCATCAAGGAGTTTCAGATGGAGAGCATGGTCAAGTTCCAAGCTCGACGAAGCATGATTGAGCGACAGATAAAGTCGATCTTTGTGTATCCGCTAGCCTACATCTTCCTCTGGCTGGCGCCGTTTGTGCTACAGTGCATCCAGTACAAACAAGACACAGAGCACACCGCGCTGTGGATCGCCGCCACATCTGCCTTTATGATGCCCTTCAACTGCACTGTCGACACTATCGCGTTTGCTATTCGGGAGAAGCCATGGCGTGACCGCAAGGAGATGATATTCACGCGCACAAACGGTGACTGGGTTCGTCAGCGCGTCAATACTCTGGGGGCCACCCTTCATGGTGAGACTGGTGCAGCCTCTACATCGTCAGGCACTGCGGTCGAAACCCACCTGGCATCTCACGACGGTCAGAGCCACCACGAGGGCCACCATTCACATCAAAGGCCTTCTGTGATTCAGGCTGGTACCTTCAGCGGCACATCAAACGCTAGCAGCCGCTTTAGTGGCGCGACAGCCACCGCTTCAGCAGATGCCCATGGCTCGCCGAAGCTAGGACCGCATAACCTGCCAGGCCTGCCCAATGGATCCGAATCGGGCCGCTCCAGTTCTGATTCAGAGGGCTCCATGGACCTCATGGAGTTCCTGCGGTAGCGTTACTACCGGTTCGAGAACACCGCCCAGTCCTCAGCGTGGTGACAGGTTCAGCGGACCCAAAGAATACTGCGAGGACTTACGCTTTTCATGACCTTATGTATTTTAACAGTAATGCATCAACATTTTGCCGGCGATGCCATGGTGGCAACGTGCACTGCAAATCCTACTCTCAGGTCGGGCGTCAAACTATCCGCGCGTACGCTTCTTAGCCGAAACCCGGCGTGGAGCATCTGTTCTAAGAAGGACTCCATGACGTCGTTCGCCCGCAGCTGCTGGCAGATGACGGCTTGTGTTTCTGGTCCCATGAGCAGCTTTAGAGCAGCGATGAAGTAAGGAATGAGGTGATCATTGTAGATGGTGTCACAGGCAAGGACAAGGTCAGGGAACTTGCCGTCCAACAGCTCGAAAATTGCTGGAGAGAGCTGAGTGGCGTACTCCCAGTCGTAGTCTGCCACCTCTATGCGTGGATCAGTGGTCCCTTTTCTGCTCTTGGCACTTCCAGATGCCGCAACGGTGGTGCTAACGAAATGGTGGACGTTATCAGCTACGTTCTGGCGGGCGAGCTTGAGAATGTGTGCCTGGTCCGTCGCAACGTAGACTTTGCTACAAAGACTCACTGTGCACGCCAGCACAGCGGCTGTTCCGCACCCCAGCTCTACGATGCTCTCGGCTGATCCGAGGATGCCGGGCGCGCTTTTCTCGAGGGAAGTGCCATGTCGTTTCGAACCTGACGGCCTAGGCTGTGTCGACAGCTCCTGTACAAGCCAGTCGGCGAACCGGGGACTGGCTTTCCACAGAACTGCCCCAGTCGAGCTGGCTTCATGCGGGCTGTTGAGCATGGGCAGGTTTTGGCGAACCGCGAGGTCAATGCCGGCGACAGTCACGTCCACGACATCGGCTGTCCGAGAGATGTAGCCCAGCGACTCATTGTCTGGCGGTGCACGGTCTGTGAAGAGTTCGTACACGTGCTCATCGACAGTGTCGAGAGTCAGCTCGTCCATAGTCACGTGACGACGATGCCAGCCGATGCCAGGGGATCTATAAGAGAAGAACATGGGAACAAATGTACTGTACACCTAGATGAGGTCTTTTGCTAGTAGAGTCTCAGCAATAAGGATGCCGGATCCCGCGGCGCCGAGAATGGTGTTGTGCGAAAGGACCACGAACTTGAGGTCCAGGACCGGGTCCTCGCGGATACGGCCGATGGACACGGCGTAGCCGTTGTCACGGTCACGATCAAGCCTAGGCTGGGGCCTGTCGGGTGCTTCGATGACTTGAATGGCCTGCTTCGGTGCAGAATGTGTCTGGAGCTTGGTGCACTCTGGTACGAATTCACGGAACGCCTGCTTGACCTCCTCGACCGACGGTGCTTTGTTGGCAAACTTGATTGAAACGCATTCAGTGTGGCCGTCCGTAACAGCTACACGGTTGCACTGAGCCGACACCTGGAGCTCGCTATCCGGGATGTTGACTACCCGACCGCCGTCAATCTTGCCCAGAATCTTTTTGGTTTCCCATTCCATCTTCTCTTCCTCGCCGCTGATGTAGGGGATCAGGTTATCGAGGATGTCCATTGAGGGCACGCCCGGGCTGAAGCCTGCGCCCGAGAGCGCCTGGAGCGTGGTGACAGACACCTTCGAGATAGGGCCGAATTTCTCCTGGAGCACCTTGAGAGGCACGACGAGGCCCGCTGTAGAGCAGTTACTGATGCAGATCTGGCACCCTGTCTTTGCGTCCTTGCCGTTTTTCGAACGGGTGGCGGCAACGCGGCTGGCAAACAACTCGAGGTGGTCCGAGTTGGCCGTCGGGACCACTAGTGGCACGTCCTCGGCACGACGGTAGTTCTTTGCGTTGGAGATCACGACCAGCCCGGAATCAACGAACGCTTTTTCGATAGAGCCCGCGTAGTCGGCGTCGAGGCCGGAGAAGACGACGTCGCACTCTTGGAAGTTCTCGGGCTTGCACTCCTTGACCACGAGGTTGGCGGCCTTCTCTGGCAGCTGGCGTGTCTGCTTCCAGTCGGCCGCATCGGCGTACTTCTTGCCAGCGCTGCGGCTGGAGGCGCCCAAAACTGCCAGCTCAAAGTCAGGATGCTGACTCAGGAGCAAGATAAAGCGCTGGCCCACAGAGCCCGTCGCTCCCAGCACGCCTGCTTTCTTGGTCGGTGCCATGGTGTGTGACTGGTGTTGTTGAGTCGAAGTCGGTGACGTGCATGATCGATTTCAAAAACGAAGGTTTATGAGTCTTTGTGTCGTCACGTGAGGGCATCAACCATGAACCGCGGCGGCATTGCGAGGGTCCCGCGGAGGGACAGGGTCATACAAGCCACTGACACGGACGCCCTCTCCACCAAGGTGTCTGCGGTCCGGAAAGGCTACGTGTCGGACCGCTTTGTGGAGACATTTGTCGCGGGTGCCAGTGCCGCGGACCCAAAGTGCAGTGCTCACTTCGTGCCAAAGCTGCCATTGATCAACCGTGGCACTTGGGTGCGCCACTACTCTGTATCAACTCTCGTGGAGCGGTGGTTGCGGTCCAATGCGGCCAGTAAACCGCGGCAAATCATCTCCCTAGGGGCCGGTTCCGACACCCGCCCATTCCACCTCTACAGCGATGCCGCGAATAGCGATCTGATTTACCATGAGATTGATTTTGAGACTAGCATAGACCGCAAGCGTCACATCATTGAGGGGTCAGACGCTCTTCGCGACTTGAGTGGCAACAAGGGTTACCATCTGCACGGGGTCGATCTCCGTGAAATCACCGGTGACACGCCGTTACTGGACAACATGGTCCGAGATGCGCCTACGCTGGTCCTGAGCGAGTGCTGCCTTTGCTATCTTGGGCCAGAACAGAGCGCAGCTGTACTCCAATGGATTCTCGCAAGTTTCCCCAGAGCAACAATAGTGCTATATGAACCGTTAGGCGGGAACGACCAGTTCGGTCAGGTTATGGCGCAGAACCTGGCAAACCGAGGCATCTCGCTGCCGACATTGATGAAGTACCCGACTCTTCGCTCCCAAGTGGCGCGATTTGCCGACACCGGCTTCTCACACGTAACAGCTACTGACATGGAATTCATTCATGACCACTGGGTCCCGGCTGACGAACTAGAACGTGTCAACGGCCTGGAATTCCTGGATGAACGGGAAGAATTCAATTTGCTCCTGCGACACTACTGCGTCGTTGAGGCCACTACTGACCGCCAAGATGTTGCGCAAGATCTGCTATGGCAAGAATCCAATACATGACCTCCAATGTTTTGGTCCCAGTTCCCCGTCTTGGAGACCTACAAGAGTTCCGGAACAAAGCTGTCACGCTCCTCGTTCATCGTGATCTCAAACGTCACTGTTGCAGCATTGTATCCTCGACGAGCAGCATTGAACTGTCAGCGCCGATTCAGACGTGAGAACCCGTGCGGTCACCACCTGACACTTCTTTAAAGGCTTCACAACATGAGATGATAACGTTGTTTTGCATTAGTGGACGGCAGTCCTAAAGCGGGATTGAACAACTATTCTACAACGTCGCCACCAAAACCAACCGGCTTTGGGCTGCCCTTAGGTACAATGGCGAGCGCTTTATACACTTTGCCCATCGCCCCACCGCCGCGCTCTGTGAGACGGTCGTACGCCGCCTTGATGCGTTTGGCGCCTTCTTCGGACTGTTGCTGGTTGGCGAGCGCCGCGGCGCGGGCTCCAATTCCAAGTGCATGGAGATAGTCACATTGCTCAACGGGTCCGTGAACATCAACCACTCCCGTTTGCTCTGCGGCCAGCTTGACCGCTTGGAAGTCTACATCTGCCGACAGATCTGCACGGCCAGGGTGCTGGAACGGCGACACAATCTTATGCTTGTAAATTGCTCGAAGCGTGTCAACAGGGATGGTCTCTGCTGGACCATAGTCCACAACTAAGACAGCCCCTTTCTCATGCTCGCCAATCAGCTTCCCGAGATGCTGTGTCACTTGCCACGCATCAGGGCAAATCTCGACCTTGCTACCAATCGGCAGTCGTTTGTAGCGGTCGTGCGACTCTGGTACGATTTTGCTTGAAGGTGTCCAGCGCTGGTTCAGGGTCCGACCGAACTCGATCGGTTCGTTTTTAGAAACAAGGAGCCTTTCCTCCGCCACGCTGGCAGGCCTATACTTGACAGTTTCCGTGCCCGGAAGAGCCTCCTCTTGCTTTAGATCGACAACGAACTCTCGCCACCCGTTCTCTGTATGCTCGAACTGGAAGATTGGCAGGGCGTCGTAAAACTCGTGGGCGATGACGAACGGCGGCGCGTCATTCTCTACAACTCCGATGTCTTCGTACCAGGTAATTCGAGTCCCGAGCTTGGTGACACAGCCGTAGCCGCCATTCGGTAGCTCCTCGAGGCGGGAATTCTCACCGCACAGCGTCACTCTCTGTTTTTCCCGCAACGTTGGCGAAGCTTCCACCATGACGATCTCTTGGACCGCGCAATGAAATGGGGGAAACCTTTGAGCAGCGCTTAACAGATCACGCATAAGTGTGCCTCTCCCAGGGCCCAGTTCAACAAGGCGTATCCTGGAAGGCCTGCCCTGTGCCATCCATTGAGTGAGGGTCCAGATCCCAACAAGCTCCCCGAACATCTGTGAGATCTCCGGAGAGGTAATGAAGTCACCCCCGGCTCCAAACGGGTCCTTGTTAATATAGTAGCCACCTTCTGGATTTGTCAAGCACTGTCGCATGTACGCCGCCACCGAGATCGGGCCAGTGGTCTTAATCGTCTCAGCCAGGTACCGTGCAAGAACATTCTCATCTGGTGCTGTAGTGTAATGCCGTACAGAGTGGACCACAGATGCTCCATGGCAGACACCAGCAGCCGAGAAAGGCTTTCGAAAGAGCCCTGTCGGGCGCAACCGACAGCTCTGCCGTGCAATGCGCATTTGTAGTCCAGGTTGAAATTTCGTGCGGCTGGTCACGTGAAACTTCAAGATGGCATCAACTTGCGCTCACACAGCCAGGACTGCTAGTCAAGCCGTTTTATTACGGCCCACCAGTTGTCCTTCTCGTAGCCACTGTCTATAATGGATCCTCCAGCCGTTTGCACGTCGCTTTCAAGCTCGCCTTGGCGGTACAGGTGATAGTACCGGTGTTTAACGGTCTCCTTGTTCTGATCAGCCCCGTACTGCTTTTGAAGGACCCAAGGCACCATGATGTCTTGGTTCATGCCCTCATGGTACCCGCGGCGCGAGTTCTTCTGTTCCAGTGCCCAGACATAGATTAGAGCCTCGCCGCCGTTCCGCAAGGTGGCCAAAACACACCTCAAAGCCTCTATTCGCCTCTCGGGGGTCGAAAAATGATGAATGACAGCAATGCTTATTGCAAAATCGAACCGCTGCGATGGATAAGGTAGCGACAGACCGTCTGCCACTTGCGCCTCAAACTGTCGACCGGCCGCAATTTTCACGAGATTGCTCGACCGGTCGCTGCCCACGACGAATATTCTCTTGTTAACACCGAGATACTTGCCATTGCCACACCCAATGTCGAGGCCAACGGAGCCTGGTGGCCGCTCTTGCAGGAACTTCTCAACAATAGGCCAGGGTTTGTAGCGGGTGTGTGAGAAGTGCTCTGCAATCTCTTCGTATACGTTGTGAACGTGTTTCTCCTCTTTTTCTAGGGCATTTTGACGCTCTTCAGCGTTCGTTTCTGCCATAGCGTAAGTAGCGGGCGCACTCCAAGCTGGCGCCGCATGGCAGATGCGGCTTCCCACCGCCGCACGGCAGATGCGGCGACACTTGCTTTTCTTCTTCCGTGCATAACGGCCGCACGTGCCCACGCACTGGCAGCTGCCAGAAATTGCGTTCCTCGACCATTTCGGAAATCTGCCAACCTCAAGATAAGGACGACGAGGCCTACGACGGACGACATCATCCAGGAATGCCACTGAGGACCCTCCCAAATAGAAAGGCCAATACCAGCAACCGGTGTAGTAGTACCCGCTGTCGCATCAGCTCACAGAATGGCCCAGCCAGAAGCAGTCGGAGAGGCGCTCGCAGCGCTGTCGCTCCAGGACCGTGATCCGGCCTCTATTGACGACATTCAAGCGGCTGGTTATCACAGCAGCAACCCCACTACCCCGGGCACGGACCCACTATCCAGCTACAGTAGGTGCAGCACCTCCACTGCACTGTCCGATGCTGCCTCTGATGAAGAGGATGACAACGAGCTACCTCAAGAACCCCTCATTGAGGTCCGTCGAACACCTTATGGACGGGGCTACTTCGCGCTGAGAGACCTCAAGGAGGGTACACTCCTGCTGGAATCCACATCCCCGTTTACCTCGGTTGTCTACTGGCCGTTCCGCAAAGAGACGTGTGCGTACTGCTTCGCTTGCAATATTGGACGTAATCTGAAGCTCCGACTTTCATCACAACGTCTGCCGTCACTGTATTTTTGCTCAAACGCCTGCCGGGATAGATGGGAGAGGTACGAAGGTTACAACGGGCAAACAGCGGATCTACTTGCAGTGCTCGAGGATGCATGGCTCCACCAAAGAGGGCAGGGTGGAGACGATCTCTATCTAGGTGCGGATGTAGACGGTTCGACAGTCACACTCTCATATTTGGAGAGCCGTTGGGCAGAGGTTGGGGCTGAGGAAGCCGAGCTTCTCGCTGCACTGAAAGGAAAACGGCGCAAGGGCAAAGGTATCGTGTTCCCTGGAGTCGCACTAGATGATACAGACTTCGACACCGCCAGACAGGTAGCCATCGTCGTACTGAAACGTTATTTGGCCAAGAGTTTGTCAGACACAGTATCAGAGGTGGACCGGTTCGAAGACCTGCAATCCAACGAGCTCTACTTGATGGAGAGCTTCCCAGAGATGATCGAGGCAACCATCCGAGTCTACAAGTTTCTCAGGAACCACGTCCCCGCGCACCTCCAAGCCTATGTCACCACGAATGTTGTGCGCGCCACCGTAGGCCGAGATGCTGGTAACTCATTTGGCATCTGGCAATTACCTCTTCATCATGAGTCTGAGTGCTTAGGCGGTGCATTATATCCTGACGCCTCTTTCTTCAACCACTCTTGTGACCCCTCAGTCGTGAAGGAGCGCGTTGGTCGCTCCATGCGTTTTACGCTGGCACGCGATGTGGTCAAGGACGAGGAGGTGTGCATCAGTTATGGCATGTATTCTGACCTACCTGTCGACGAGCGGCAGAAGCAGCTGAGCCAGTGGCACTTCACTTGCTTATGCCCTCGATGCGAGGCAGAGCTTGAGGAAGTTTGTGTGTTTGAATAGACATCAGATATGTACAAAAATAAATAGCTGTCTAATGGCGCCGAGCCATCTCCGACAGCAGGGCTTCCTCAAGTGCGGACTTACTGATGGATCCTTGACTCACGTCACTAAAACTCGAACTTGGCTGGCTCAGCGGCGGTGCCTGGTCGCCATCGTGCGGCAAAAACGCGGCGTCATCTGATTCAGCCGAGAGAACAGAGCCCTGGAGGATGCGAGATTGCGACAACAGTGGCCGGCTTGAGTGACCAGAACTTGAACCAGAACCAATGGGCGAGTGCACAGATACAGGCGAATCGAAAGCGAGATCATTAGTGACTGTGTTGGGGGAGGCAGCGCTCTCCACAAACGGCCGCCGTTGCTGGAGATGCGGGGGTACATGCAATGGGCGCGGTGGTGAGAAAGTACCACCCGTCGCGTTCGTATTGCTAGCGCCTGGTAGAATCGCCTGTTGAGCAGACGCCCCTTTCGCAGTGGTTGGTGCGCTACTGTTGCGTTGCATGGAGGCACTAGAGACCTCGTTGGAGCGTCGGCCCTCGCGTATGTTGGCACGCATTTGTGCTCTGACCTGCTTGAGCTCCTTCTCGTAAATCCATGCGGCCTGCTGGAGCAGGAACGGGACTGACACATCAAAGGACTCAGCCAGGTCATGCCAGTCTATCTCCGCTCTCCGGACTGTGCGAGACAAAATGTCGCGCAGCCGTTGTTCCTTGGACCCGTTCCACAAGCACGGCTCCGGGTCGACAAACCCCCTCGGGCGCGGGAACGGGAAGCGCAAAAACACCGTGAACCGCGCCTCCTCGGCGCTGCCGTGGCTACTGCTCATATCCCGTGTGTTGTGCCGCCACCGACCCTAGTGGGTGAAGGTTCATGCGTTGCATGACATTTGCATGATGGCCATCAACAAACAATAAAGGCAAACTGATGGCGCCGGCCCTGATGTTTAGGGGACGGAAATGTCACCATTGATGTAGCGTCACTTGCTGGTGAGTCTCTGAGACTACTGAGTGCGAGCCAGACTAAGGCGGATGGCTGAGGGCAGCAGCGCGGCGCTGCCGCTAACGGCAAGCAGGCCGCCTCCGTTTATTCGGGTTCAACTGAACAACATTGACCACTACCAGAGCTATCCAACGCTATTGGACCGAGATAAAACCCACATCAGCAGGCCGCCAACGTTCTATCCACAGGTTCCGGTGTTGCGAGTATTTGGCACAACAGAAGATGGGCAAAAGGTGCTGGCACACGTTCATGGAGTGTTTCCATACCTCTATGTAGACTACAAGGGCAGTCTTGACAGTGATGAGGTCGAATCGCACGTGAGCGAGTTTTTCGAGAGTGTGAACATGGCAATGTGTCACGCCTACAGAAGAGATCCTCTGGACCCCAAAAACCAGTTTGTGGCTGATGTTATTCTCTGCAAAGCGGTGCCGTTCTACGGCTACCACGTTGGATGGAGCTACTTTCTCAAGATCTACATGCTCAATCCGTCTTTCATGATAAAGCTCGCTGATCTCTTGCGCCGGGGACTGGTCAACGGCATTCCAACTCAGGTATACGAGGCCCACATACCCTATATCTCGCAGTTCTTTACCGATTTCAATCTCTTCGGTTGCGGCTGGATGGATCTCTCCAAGGCGTATTTCCGTAGTGGACAATCTGACCGCTCGGGTGCCATCACCACCGAGAACCTAGTAGCTGAGTACCGTGCGGCAGCCGCGCAGACCGACAAAGGACGTTCGAGCAAAGATAAGCAGTGTGCTGGCCTAATTGAGAAGCAGGGCTATTGTGATCTTGAGATTGACGTCTGCGCGCAGTTCATTCTAAATCGCGACAGAATTGTGCCACGAGCTTTGCACCACAACCTCAACGAGGCCGCAAGCCAGCCTCCACACGGTTTCAAGTTCATCGAATCAACCAAAGAGCTATGGGCGGACGACGTCCAGCGTCGAGCTTTGCGCGGGGCGCCATCCTATAATCCTCCACCTGAGCCCTTTCGCAATACTGCGGCTGTCAATTCAAGCGAATGGCGTGCGGAGGCAGAACATCGTGCCAATTGGCAAAACCGTGTCGATGAGTCGCGAGCAGCACTCGGAGGCGCAGATCCAACCGCAGACGCCATTCTGGAGCAGGATCCGAATGCAACTCTCGTCCCTACTGCGCTAGACTCCGTGTCCCACATGTTCAGCGACGTGAAGCCTGTTTCCCTGAATTCAGCCGGCCAATCCGCCGACTCGGAGAGTCCCGAATCAGGTGACTCGAACACAGTGTCAGGTGAGCGCAAGGCGCTGATCAAAAGGCTGTTCGGAGACCAGGCGGTTATGAAGAGTGAGGCTCAGATGGCTTCTGATCTACCCTTAGAATCCAGTCCCACTGTCTTTGATGTGGGCGAGGCCGCGCCGGAGATTCCCCTGGAAGAAGCTCATATGACCATGGTGGAATACGCCAAAGGTGATAGGGAACCACTCCCTGCCACGCTTGATGAAGCCTTTCCTCCTGTGTCTAAAGCATCGCAGAATGAGGTCCGCTCTATCGCGCCGGCCTCCCGCACACAGAGCACACTGGAGTATGAGCGGGCGTTGGCCAGTCTGGACGATTGTTACTTCGATGGCATTGATACAATTATGACGCCGAGCAAAAAGAGGGAGGGATCAGCTGGAGCTCGGCCACCGTCTCCGAAACGGTATCGAGCCGCGAGCTCATCACAGTCGTCGCAAGAAAAGCGGACCATGAACGATTATGGGCCCGTCGTGAAGAGTTATCAGGCGAGCCAGCAGCGACAGAAACTGACGGCTTCGCAGAAGTCTGCATCGGAACAGTCGCGAAAGTCGGATTCAGATGCGACCAGTCGCCGCTTGTTACTGTCGCAATCGTCAGCCGAGTCGCAGGGTACTGCAGCTTTGGTTCGCACGAGGGTCGAATTCGGCGGATGTGGCAGACTATATGGACCAGCCACGAAGCCACCATCGGCCAAGGAAGTAATGGGTACATTTGAATCCCACGGCCTCCTCCGTAAGGTATACCAGGGCGCGTATTACAGTGATCCTAAAGATATCCCATCCGCGCCACGTATCTATGCTGGCACGGAATTCCGACTGGGCTCGAACAAAGTGCCGTGGCTCGACAATTTCACTTTCAAACTCACCAAGAGCGTCTGGCTCGCGCATAATCAACTACAGCAAGACATAAGCCGCCATCGTCAGGCATTCAGCGGCGTAATGGAGGCGACCGGCAAAGGAAAGCGCCTCTGCTATCAGGCCCGCGACGTCCCGCCATCAAGAACTGATGTTTTGAAATGGCTGGCACGAGAGCGTGCAACAGAGGCGGCGAGTACAGTGACGATTTCGACGAAGCTCAGTTCACCTCGCAAGCAGCGGAATCGTGACAAGCGGTATGACGACAAGGTGTTTGCGTCACAGATCAATATAATTACTCAGCGCAACAACCGTCACGGGTTCCGGTATGCAACGCAGCAGCATGCTCTCGAGGCATCGGCGTCTGGTTCGCAATATATGACCGTTCTGGCAATTGAGATCCACGCAGATAGCCGCGAACAGCTTTTGGCGGACCCTGAACACGATGCCATATCTGTGTTGTTCTGGAGCTACCAGAAAGATGAACTGCTCGGCGAGGACCGCGGGTTGACGTGTGGTGTTATTGCTGTCACGGAGTCAGTGGCGGATCATGATCGCCTCCGTCGACTGCTTCCCAAAGAAGTGATTTTCGATGGGGTGGCAACAGAACTGGAGTTGCTGAACTCGCTCGTTCAATTGCTTCGGTATTACGACCCTGACATTTTAGCTGGCTTTGAGATTCATGCTGGCAGTTGGGGGTACTGCATTGAACGAAGTCGCATCCATTACGAGTTTGACCTGGCGGCGGACCTGAGCAGAGTGCGCACAAAGGCAAACATCCGCACAGGCGACACCTGGGGTTACACACACGCGAGTGCCATCCACGTTACCGGACGCCACATGCTGAACATCTGGCGCAATCTGCGGGGCGAACTAAACCTACTCCAGTACACTCTAGAAAACGTCGTTTACCACGTTCTGCACGAGCGCACACCCCACTACTCCGGCCACACGTTGACTAGGTGGCGATGTGATGGTAGGGCGCACGAACTGTCTGACTTCTTGAGATACTATCTTCAGCGCGTGCGCTATGACCTACGGTTGGTAGATGCTCAGGAATTGGTTGGGCGCACATCCGAGCAGGCCCGTCTACTCGGCGTGGACTTCTACTCCGTGTTTTCGCGGGGCAGTCAATTCAAAGTGGAGTCACTGATGTCTCGCATTGCTAAAGCAGAGAACTTCATGTTGATGTCACCATCCAAAAAACAGGTGGCAGGCCAGAACGCCCTTGAGTGCATTCCTATGGTCATGGAGCCACGTACTCAGTTCTACAAGGACCCGGTGGTTGTTTTAGACTTCCAGTCGCTCTATCCCAGTGTCATGATCGGGTATAATTACTGTTACTCAACGTGTCTCGGCCGAACGCAGCTGTGGCGAGGTATCAACAAGTTCGGAGTGAGTGAACTTTCCCACCCGCCTGGTCTTGCTGCGCTCTTGGCTGATGATGTACTGTTTTCGCCAAACGGCCTTGCGTTTGTGCGTCCTCATATCCGGAGGTCGCTGCTTGACAAGATGCTGTCCGAGATTCTGGACACTCGCGTTATGGTTAAAGCGGGCATGAAGTTTGATCGCGACAATGCGTCTTTTCAGCGCCTCATGAACAATCGGCAGCTCGCCCTCAAGCTCTTCGCTAATGTTACATACGGCTATACCAGCGCAAGCTTTTCTGGTCGGATGCCGTGCAGTGAAATTGCCGATGCCATCGTATCGACGGCGCGCGAAACACTCGAACGCGCTATCGATACTATCCGTAGCACTGCTAAATGGGGTGCAGAGGTCGTTTATGGCGACACTGACTCGCTGTTCATACACCTTCCGGGAAAGACAAAAGAGCAGGCTTTTAAAGTCGGACAAGACATCGCGGATACGGTAACTGCCATGAACCCTGCGCCGGTGAAACTGAAGTTCGAGAAGGTTTATCTTCCTTGTGTTCTTCTCACGAAGAAGCGGTACGTCGGCTACATGTACGAGACTCCTGATCAAAAAGAACCGATCTTCGATGCTAAGGGTATTGAGACCGTTCGGCGTGATGGCACTCCTGCCGAGCAGAAAATTGAAGAACGGGCACTTCGTATCATGTTCGAGACAGCGGATCTTTCGCGCGTGAAATCATTTCTACGCAGCCAGTGGTACAAGATAATGGCAGGTAAGGTTTCCATTCAGGACTTCTGCTTCGCAAAGGAGGTTCGGTTAGGTACCTATCGGGCGTCCGTGTTACCGCCAGGTGCTGCAATAGCAACCAAGCGGCTAGAAGAGGACGGACGGGCCGAACCTCAGTACCGCGAGAGGGTGCCGTACGTTGTTGTGAGTGGTGCACCGGGTGAGCGCCTCGTTGACCGCTGCGTCTCTCCAGATGTGCTTCTCAGTAACAGCCATCTTAGGCTAGACGCAGAGTACTACATCACGAAAAACCTCATTCCACCTCTGGAGCGGCTGTTCAACATCATGGGAGCAAACGTTCGCGCTTGGTATGATGAGATGCCCAAGGTTGTCAAACTAAGCACGGTAGACAGCGACACAAGGAAGCACACCTCTCTTCGTGCATTTATGCGGAGCTCGTCGTGTGTGGTATGCCGCGACAAGTCCGACAGTATCATCTGTGACACTTGTCGCTCTGACATGCCAGCAGCAGTATTCACTGTTCAGTCTCGTATCAAGCGACGTGAACGGAGGCTTGCTGACCTGACGTCTTTGTGTCGCGGGTGCTCGAACGTGCCGCCTGCAACCCCAATTCTGTGCAATTCGATGGACTGCCCTATCTACTACTCCAGGGTCAAAGCTGAAGCTGCCCTCCAGGAGAGCGCGAATGTCGACAGTCCGTTCCTCAAACAGATCGAATGGTGACTCAATTAGCGCGTGTTGTCACCTAACATACTGAGCACTTGTATACTACTGTATCAATATTGCTATGAAGGCCTTAGGTCAGCCAATGGCACCATTGTTGGTCGCCCGTGAGCACACTGAAATGGAAATTGGCAGTCAGATAGCTTTTGTATCAACGCACGGCAATCGTCCAAGTTCAGTTTATTACCAAACCTGATTGCCCCCTTACAGGCATGGCTGATCAGAACGTCTGCGATATGTTCAGGTACCCATGGCAGACCAAGGAAAGAAATGATGCTTGATGCATCTGGATTCGATGCAGACGGGTGGCTGGTGGGCGCACCGGCAACGACACGCTCGGCTAGTTGAGGAGTCACCGCCACTGGTAGAGGGGGGAAGTGCGTCACTTGTAAACCTTTTTCTGTTCGCTTTAGAACTACTCCCCACTGGTTGAGATACCTCATGCGTTCCTCGAATTCGGGCGCATTGGCGAACAAGATATCAGGAACAGGGATATCCTCTAGAAGAGGAACAGCAGCCTTGCCAGCATCTACTAGGTTTTTGAGCTGGGCTAACATATGCTCAAGCCGAATTCTTTCGTCAGCAGCGTGTTGATCAATAGCGAGAAGAAGTGTCTTGCCATCCGATTCCGCTCTAGCCAAAATGAACCGTTCATCAAACTGATTGATAACCTGGCAATTGACCAGATCGTTCTTGGCTAATTTCACGCCCAATATTGATGAGAAGAAACGAGACGGCTGCAATGAGCCACTTGGGGTCCCCAGCAGCTTTTGTATCGGGCGGAAACAGAGCCCATTCTCGTCGCGAGAGGTTCGTGAAGGCGGAGTAGTCAAAGGCGTCGAGGGTCTGTCGGAGGCGGTTGGACTGGTGTCACTGGTGCTTAGCTGGCAACCTGATTCTTGAGCCCATTTCCGTTTTCGGGACGGCGTGCGAGGCATTTCTGGGGCCAGCGCTGGAGCAGTCTGCATCCTAACCAGCCCTAGTAGTTTCGCGATCGCTTGAGAGTGAGCTGTCGTCAGGTTGATGGTCTTCCCGTCACAAAGATCGTCGGCAAAAATCCGCGCACCATGTACTTTCAGAACATAGGCTGTCGAGCGACCAAAATATTTCCTGATAAGCCGGCCACTCAAATTGACGTCAAAGTTGTTTAAAAACACAAACCTTGGGGCATCCTTTGTGGGGTACTCATCACATACTACTCCATCCAACGTATATTCTTCCCACTCAGCTCGAACCGAGCGCCAATTTCGTTTCTTTTCTTGAACACCGAATGCGGACGACAAGACTGTTACAATAGCTTGTAAAGGCTCCAAATTGTTCCGTCGCGGTATTGAGAAATAGTCCTGTTGTCTGTCTTTGTCAACCACATGGAAGGACACCGAAGGGTAGCATAGCGCTCGCCGCGCCACGACGGACCGTACCTCACGAAGCCAATACTGCGGTGACCGCCGTTGCAGTTGTTTACGGCGCACGGGAAGTCGAAGGAACAGACTGCTGATGTTCACTTCTGTATCCAAATCCTCCCCTTTCCGCTCTGTAGTATAGATGCGCCGCCCGTTGACCAGGCTGGTTTGCATTCCATTAGTTGCAATGGTTAGGCTGCTGCAGGTTGCCAGGTCTTTCAGAGATAAGCCACGGAACCCATGGAACTCGACAGCTCCGGAGTGGCTGTGCTTCGAGGTGACGCTTTCTTCCCCCAAAAGTCGGATGTCATCCGCGTGAATACCAGGTCCATTGTCACGCACTGTCACTCCGAGCTCCTCTAGTAGCAGCTCAATGGTAATGTCGGTCGCACCCGAATCGAGAGAGTTTTCCACTAATTCGCGAACGGCATCTGTCAGTGTGGTAATTCGCGGCTGTAAGCGAGCCCCTGTTGCGTCATCTAGCCTCCGCAGCCGCCGTGGTGTGGCCATATCATCTCTGGTGTCCCATGACAGTGCGATTTGGAGCCGCCACTTGTGGGCTTGCCAATATCGGTTGTTGCCCCGTGCGGCTCAAAGCTCACGTGATAGCTTCACGTGAAGTGCTATATGCATCATGCTCACCCCTGCGTCTGAGACTTTTCGTCCTGCAATTTGTGACTGCTTTTCTGAAAATGCAATGGCAGGACCGGGCGCTGAACGTACGCGTTTTCCACTCAGTTGGGAAGTGGAATTCCAGCCGGTGACGAGAGTGTAGGAAATTCGCGAAGGAACGTCGACACCAGTACGCAACAGCCAACATGCCTCGTGAGTGAAGTGGTGGAAGAGGAAGGAGAGCCTTCAAGCAATCGACAGTTCGGTCAGGGCTTGTTCCGCAGCCTGCTGAGGTGGCTCAAGGGAGGCTACTGTAGACGACAAGGTCGTGAGAGACCTGCTGTTGGTGTATGCGAAGCCATGGAGAACGAACGAGCGAACGGCCGCTAACTCAGGCGCCCCTAGAGCATACTCAAAGACTTACGCTGTCCCCAAGCGTCCCTATGACTCGTCTCGTCTGGATGCCGAGCTCAAGCTCGCCGGCGAGTACGGTCTGAGGAACAAGCGTGAGATCTACAGAATTGGTCTCCAGCTGTCGAAGATTCGACGTGCCGCCCGTGACCTTCTCACCCTTGACGAGAAGGACCCCAAGCGTCTATTCGAGGGCAACGCCCTGATCAGACGTCTCGTGAGATACGGTGTTCTGAGCGAAGACAGAAAGAAGCTCGATTACGTGCTGGCCCTCAAGATTGAGGATTTCCTGGAGAGACGTCTTCAGACCCAGGTGTTCAAGCTCGGCCTCGCCAAGTCGATCCACCACGCCCGTGTCCTCATCAAGCAGCGCCACATTCGTGTCGGCAAGCAGATCGTCAACGTGCCCTCGTTTGCCGTCAGACTCGAGTCGCAGAAGCACATTGACTTCGCTCTGACCTCTCCTTATGGTGGTGGCAGACCCGGCCGCACGAAGAGAAAGAACGCCGCAAAGGCTGCTGGCGGCGAGGAGGGTGCCGAGGAGGACGACGAGTAAACAGGCCATCAGTTACGACCAATGACAGCTTCGACTCGCAACGGATAACTCCAGTCTCTAATCTTGTAAAAATAAAGTCCCCGGTTCTGGTGTTTTACGTTTGTGTGTAATAAATATGACGAACAGTAGAGAGAAAAATGCTTGATAGCACTATACTTGGAGCGCGGAGGGTGAGAGAGTCTTTCTGGCTAGGCGATCCGTATACTCCAGCTGCGTTGCCGACCCTCGTGCCACCCGGTTGCCACTCGGACACAGCCCTTACCCTCTCAATACCTTTGTCCAGATGTCGCGGTACATTGTGACTGCTTTTCCAAAAGCGACCATTCTGTGCGGGAAAATACAGACAGACTCGGTGAATAATTCACCGCACGCATGCGGGATCGCTGGCGAGCGTGTGAGGGCAGAGAATAGGCGTGGACGACCAATATCGTGAACACACTCTGACTGTGAACGACACAAATAATCGGCAAAAATGGGTAAGAGGTGAGTACAAACTGCTGAAGCATAGTACTGCCCGGCGACCGTTACACCCCAGGATGCTGTCATTCGCTGCTATGGTTGTGGGTTGGACCCGTTCGTCGAGGGAGCCGGAGCAGCGCCATTGCAACAGCCACTATGGAGTTGTGCCTGGAAACAGACGGCATTGTACGAGACTCTCCCTTCGCTCCTGAGTGGTAGTTGCAAGATGGGGAGAAATCGCTGGCAGTTCTGGCTAGAGACGTGGATGGGGAATCCAAGTTTGACGCGCCGCTGGAGATTGCAACAACGGACGAATCAGAGCTAACTCAGTCGCGGTTACAACTCTGGTACGAGATACATGTTCTCGCGGGACCACCGCAAACATGGCAAGGTCAACATGTCGACCTACCTGAAGGTCTATAGAGTGGGCGACATTGTCGACATCAAGGCCAACGGCTCGATCCAGAAGGGCATGCCCCACAAGTACTACCACGGCAAGACTGGCATTGTGTACAACGTCACCCGCTCGTCTGTTGGCGTCATTGTGTACAAGATCGTTGGCAACAGATACCTCGAGAAGCGTGTCAACCTGCGTGTCGAGCACGTCAAGCATTCCAAATGCCGCCAGGAGTTCCTCGACAGAGTCAAGGAGAACGCTGCCAAGCGCAAGCAGGCTAAGGAGGAGGGCAAGGTTGTCCAGCTGAAGAGGCAACCCGCTAAGCCGCGGGAGGCCCGCACCGTGTCTGCCAAGGACAACAAGCCCGAGACTATTACCCCCATCCCCTACGAGACTTACATTTAAACGGTCTCCGCATGTGGTGGCCACCCACCTAATTGTATGTATGAATATGGTAATACGACGGCTCTGTATTTTTGCCGACACTTTGCGCTCGGGATCACGGTCACCAGTCGTAGCTAGGCCTCAGGTGCCGCCGCTCGCCAGGGCTTTTTTCTCTCCGTAACTGTGTCTGTCTCGTCCTCCGCCGTCGGCTCCGCAACCGCAAGGTATGCAGGCCCCGAATTTTTTTTTTCTGTCCTTGAGGCATCGAACATCTCACATCAACCTCTCCGGACCACAAGATGAGTGAGGCACGGTTAAAGATGCGCACTCCACCGGCCGTGGAGTGCCTGAATTCGGACGAGGAGGCTGCTACTCTTCCCGTGGTCCCGACGGTGAGACGTGAGAAACCGAACCGAGCGGTGGCAAACCTCGAGCGGGCTAAGGTCTCGCCATGGATTCACTTCGTGGCCGGCGGGGCCGGTGGCATGATGGGAGCGTTGTTCACGGCACCACTCGATGTGGTCAAGACCCGGCTGCAGAGCGATTTCTATCGTGACCAGCTCACACATTCCTACCGCCAACAACATGTCGGTCCTATTCGTCAGGCGGCGCGTCACTTCATGGAGACCTTTCAAATCATTGGCAAGGTATACCAGGTTGAGGGCCCGAGAGCGCTATTCAAGGGCCTAGGACCCAATCTCGTTGGTGTCATCCCGGCAAGGAGCATCAACTTCTTTACTTATTCCTGGGGAAAGGAGCTCATTGCGAAGCACTTCAATGACAAGAAAGAAAGCATGTGGGTGCATCTTGCGGCAGCCGCAAATGCAGGAATCATCACTTCAACCGCCACGAATCCTATTTGGCTTATCAAAACTCGTCTCCAGCTCGACAAGGAGTCACACGGCCACAGGCAATACCGTAACTCCTGGGACTGCCTAGTCAAGGTTCTTCGCCATGAGGGTGTGCCAGGTCTCTATCGGGGTCTTACGGCGTCGTATCTTGGCGTTGTGGAGAGCACACTGCAATGGGTTCTCTATGAAAGGATGAAAGGTTTCATTCGCAAGCGGGAGGAGCGACGGTTGCTTGCTGGTCGTGATCCTACGACAATGGACTCCTTTCTGAACTGGTTTGCTACTTCAGGTGCCGCTGGTGCTGCGAAATTGATTGCTGCTCTCATCACTTACCCACATGAGGTGGTGCGGACGCGACTCCGACAGGCCCCGCTCGAAGACGGAAAACCCAAGTACACTGGCCTCATCAACTGTTTCCGCGTGATGATCAAAGAAGAGGGCGTGGCCGCTCTCTATGGCGGTCTTACCCCACATCTTCTCCGCACAGTTCCGAACAGCATCATTATGTTTGGCACATGGGAGCTCATAGTCCGCCTCTGCTCCAGAAAAGAAAAAGCGCAGCTTAGCCCCTGAAACGTTACGACTCAACCACGACTGTATATTACTTGTAAGCATTATCATTCGTATTGTACATAGCTTCAATGATATGGCGTTCCCTCATAACTCTAAGACAAGCAGCGAAGTTGGTTTTGCAGCTGCGCATGCTCCTTCGAAAGTGCTTCGATGGCTCCGTGGTCGTCTTTTAGTTGTGCAATTGCCAATCGCCTAGAGCTCGAGGCAGCCATTTCTGCAAGGACACAAGATCCAGACCAGAATTTCCACGCCTCGTTTGCATATCGGTCAGCCTTGTTGAGCAGGTCCAATCGTTCGTTCCCTGTAGCGTCGCTTGACCATACTTCTCCTAGCATGCCAACTGTGGCATCGGCAAGCCGCGAATAAGCCGTGGCACAAAGTCTAGCCTCGCCAGCACGGTACATAAGAGGAAGTGCTGCGTCGATCAAGGCAACAGCGTCTTGATACTCTTGCATGGTGATGAGAATGTGGCTGAGAAGGTTGATTCCCTCAAGGGCCAACGGAAGTATGTAAGCTCGCTCTGCCATCTGGACGGCCCGCAGCACGGACGATAGAGCTCGCGCTGGTTGATCTGTATCACACAGCAGAGAGCAGTGCAACAAAGTTCGCCGAAGCTCCCAATATATATCCATATTTCCATCCCCATCTGTTTTGTCGGCCAGTAAGGCGATTGCCCGAGCAGCATGGCCTGTGGCGACATCGAGTCGAGCGCGGCAATAGTTGATCTCTGCAGCCAGGTCACGGTCGGCAGAGCTGGAGCCGTTCGCATCGCCGACCTGACGCAAGAGTTGCTCTGCAAGACGATGATTATGTGAGTCCATGGCTATATCAAACCGCAGTAGAAGGTGTCGAATACGCCATAGGCTCCGCGAGATTTCTGGCGCAAAATTGCCTACATGTCGAGCGTGGAGTACTTCCATGTAATCCAGTGCCTGATGAGGCTTTCCTTGGCGCGAATAATGAACAGCTTGCCTCATGCCCATTTGCAGTGCAACAGTGTCGCTGCGTTGTTGCTCTGGGAGTTGTTCGTAAGCACCCAGATAGTACTGGGCAACATCGGCGCGTCCAGCGCGAGCCCATGCTGCGCTGGCGGTTTGCAGGTACCGTCCAAAAGCGCCTGCTTCACCATGGGTGGCCGCCACAAACAAGGCACGAGTGGCACATTCAAGAGTCGCTGAGAGTGGGCCTCCATGCCGCATAGTGTGAGCAGCGTCGTTCAGATAAGTGTTGCACAACAGACTGGGGCTGTCTCGAGCTTTAGCCCTGAGGTACGCCGAAATCTGACCATAAACTGGGAAGTGCACGCCCTCGTCAGGGTGTTGCCTTATGAATGTAGCAAGCCAATCAAGGATATAGTTGAGGCAAACAAGGTCGTTGTGCTCGCGCGCTACTGCAATGGCCTCGAGGACGGCACGGCGCGCTTCTCGAACCCCGCCAAACTCGGCTTGAAGCACCGCCAGGGTGAACAAAGCGTAATGATAGAATTTTCCGTTGCGTTTTTGCATTGTATAGTCGAAATATCGGTGCAGCAGACAGAAAGCTCGCTCATAATCGCGCTCCTGGAGCGCCACAAGATATCCAGTGTAATAACCAGTGCTGGGTACTGCCTTGTCTTGCGTAATTATGTCGTCGAGCACACGACGAAGCTCTTCTGGCAAAGCTTGTCCATATCGCTCAATCCGACGGATCTGGTGCGCCAATACACGATCCAGATCGGCTGTCGCTACCGCCGTCTCTGAGGATTTTTTGACGTTTTCACCGATGACTCTTGTGATATTTGGTGCAGCTAGAAGTGCCGATAGGGCTTCATCGACCTCCAGCTTCTCTGGTTGTGTTGATACATCAGAGTAGCAACGCAGGCGATGGTAGAGGTCCTCGCACTCGTCAAACGAGAGGGAATCCCACTCGACGAATGACCGACGAAAGAAGCTGCCAATGAAAGAGCCACGCAACACACACTGGCTTGGGCGTTCCTCTGCATTGTCTTCGTCGTCACTGTCACTGTCAGCCGAATCGTCATCCGGCCTGACGAGGTACCGTTGCGTGTCAGCCATGAACGTAAACAGGGCGTCTAGTGAGTCAATGGCGCGTATCTCGTCGCGAAGATCATCGCCGACGCCTGCGTCCTTGTTCAAGTTCGAACAGACATCGTCTAGTGGTGTCTCGAGAGCGCTGCTGTCACCAGACTCCAGGGCGTCCACGACATAGGACAGCACGCTCACTGCGTTTCGTCGCGGGACGCGGCCGTCGCAGTGCAGCCGGCACAGTGCCAGCAGTGCGACCTTGTGAGGTGTGAGAAAGACCCCTCCGTCCATGGCGCCTGGAGGACCGCCACCACAGCGAGCAGGGAGTCACGTGACAGGGCCGCGCCGGTTGTGCGGCCCTCGACCTGCCGTCGAAGGCTGGGCTGCAACGTTTCCACGTGACTGTGCCGCATGGGCAATGCGGCGCTCCGGGTAATATGATCGTGCGGCGGGGCTGGACTAGGGGCCCCAGACTAGGCGGTCACTTACGACGGCGTTGTCGACTAGCTTGACAGCCTTGCACAATGGCAGAATCACCACCACCGGCACGGAGCTTCCAGGCGTTCAGCAGCTCGGCCAACAGTTTCGGCAACAAGCCTGATTCTAGCGAAAGCAAGCGGCCCGGAGACAGCGGAACATCACGGGGTGCCCACGACGCACGACGGCAGAACTTCGATGAGATATATGGGGTGCCAGAGAACTTCCTGGAGATAGAGGTCAGGAATCCCCAGACCCATGGTGTAAAGAGCAAGATGTACACTGACTACGAAGTCGTGTGCCGAACAAATATCCCTAATTTCAAGCTTCGCCATTCATCAGTTCGGCGGCGCTACAGCGACTTTGAGTATTTCAAAGAGATTCTCGAAAAAGAGTCGACCCGGGTGACAATACCCCCACTGCCCGGCAAAGTCTTTTTCAGCTCGCGCTTCTCTGATGAGGTTATTGAACATCGGCGTGAAGGCCTCGAACGGTTCCTGCAAATGTACGTGCAAACTGCCGTTATTTGTTTGTGTATTAACACAGCGTCGCAGGCCATCCCCTGCTTCAGACGGGTTCCAAAGTCCTCTGTGCTTTCATCCAGGATCCCCAATGGGATAGAGTAAGTAGCGTGGGGTTCTCTAATTGATCCAGATACTGACGCAGAACCAATGGCTATAGTTCCAGAATGAGTGAGTTGAATTGTATCTAAAGCAGCGGGAACGCAGTCAGGCTTTCTCTCACGCCGACAAGCTTCCACTCATTTATGTGCAACTTTCTCCTATCGTAGTCTGAAAGATGTGTCGAGGTTGAGTATACTTGCAGCGGTCTTGGATGGTTGGTGCCAACTCTGCTTAGACTATTTGTGAGTGGCAGGCTTGCCATCAAGACAGCGTCTGGGGTGCAGATCACGTGATCACCGAACGTCGAGTTCAGTTAACCTCGCCACCATGCACAGGCAATGAAGATGGCTGAATCGGAACTGAGCCCAGAGAAAAAGGATGGGACCATTCGGTTTGTCACATTCAACGTCTGTGGCATGCGCAATGTATTGAACTACAAACCTTGGGTCTCCGGGAAGTCGTGGAGATTCATGTTCGACAGTTTGCGCGCTGATGTCATCTGTTTGCAAGAAACCAAAGTGCAACCGAAGGACCTCAACAAAGAGATGGTGCTAGTCCCAGGCTATGACGCCTATTTTTCATTTCCTACGCGCAAGAAAGGGTATTCTGGAGTTGTCATCTATGTCAAGCACAACGTGCCTGTTGTTCATGCCGAGGAAGGTGTGACAGGCTGGCTCAAAATGAAAGGATCCACGACTCCGTACCGAGACATTGGTGCACAGTGTATTGGCGCATATCCTGACGTCGACGCCGTGTCGGGCGAAGACATCGACAGTGAGGGCAGGTGTGTGGTCCTGGATACTGGCAAATTCGTTATATTTGGCCTTTATTGTCCCGCAAACAGCACAGGTGAAAGGGATGAATACCGTCAACTCTTTTTTGATGCACTAGATGTCCGCGTTCGCAAAATGAAAGATCTTGGACGGGAAATAATACTGTTAGGCGATCTCAACATTGCAAGAGATATAATTGATAGCGCAGAGGGCCGTCAACGCTACAGCAAGGAAGGTCTAATCAAGGATTGGCCAGGGATAGGCTATGATGAGTTCTTCCGGATCAATCGAGACGCGGTCATGGAATGGCGCCGTGCAACTGGAGGAAGAGAACTCCTGGATCGCTGGCTCCAAACCCCGGAGGACGGAGCCGGGGTTTTCTACGACTTATGTCGGGAGAAGTATCCGCATAGACAGAGCATGTATACTTGCTGGAACCTGAAGATAAACGCCCGGCCGGGCAATTTCGGATCTAGGATTGACTACGTGCTTGCCACACCTAATCTACATCAGCAATGTCTTCAAGCCGATATACTTCCTCAACTGCTGGGGTCGGATCATTGTCCTGTTTATGCAGATTTTGACATGACGTTTGGCAGCGCCAAAAGGCCAAGCAAAGCCCCTAAGTTGATGGCGTATTGGGCTGCGAAGTTTCGTCCGTCTCAGACCCTCTATGGACTTCTCAGCAACAAGCGCTCAGTCGAGCCTGCTGAGAATTCCTCACAAACTGTTGTGCAAGAAGCACCGGCGCTAAAAAAGCCAAAAAAGTCGTCGCAGTCGAGCTTGGTGTCCTTTTTCGGCAGCATGAAAGAGCCCGCATCTGACGCTAGTTGCTCTACCTCTGATATACAAACGTACGTGGACGACACTGAAGACTCCGAACGTTTGAGCCAGATCATAGATGTGTCAGGGTCGTCCAAAGCACAGTGGAATCAGCTCTTCTCACCGCCTCAACCTCCTTTGTGCTCCGGCCATCAAGAACCATGTATCATGATGATAACGAAAAAAGCCGGCGTCAATAAAGGCAGAGCGTTCTGGATGTGTGCAAGGTGAGTTGCTAGGATGGAACCAAGCGACTCCAAAACGTCTAACTCAGGCCATCAGGAGTGGAGAATGACAAACGTTTCAGGTGCAAGTACTTCAAATGGAGTAAATGATACGTGACAGAACTTTGAGCCCTGTCGCCACATGTTGAGAGTGGAGACTGATCATGCCTGGCGTACGAATTTGACCCTGATAGCTCGCGCTGTTGCGAAAGCTGATATTGCATATTAACCGAGCATTCCATACGACGGCAAACCGGTGCGCAAGCATCGATGACATGACAAAAGGAGCATGAGCGTGATGATGTCGCTGAATAAGGCTGTCCGCCACTGTTATCTCATAGAGCTAGCGACGAGGCGTGGTTTGGCTCATCCAGTGAGTTTCTACACGTAAACGATGACAAGATATTCGACATGCTCATAGGCGCTTAGTGTGGGAAGAGCGCCGCTGGAGCAAAGTAGACGCAAAACGCAGATCTAATGATATGGAGATTGAGTGTTTACTTACGGCCGTCATTGAGCTATTTGAAGTGCTTCACCACCCAGTTTGGGATCGAGCCAGTCGGGGAGACTAGTGGTCTCTAGTCCTGAGCATTCAAATGTCTGCTGGATAAGGCGGGTGTCGATGTCACAGAGGGAATTATCTAACCGAAAATCAACCATCTGAGGAAACTCCGCGTCGAGAGAGAAATCAATCGAAGTATCAATCTGCAGCCAAGTTAAGTCGTTTGTAAATTGCGATGGTGAGGATAACGTTCCATCCGAGTTTTCTGAATCTGTGAAAGTCAAAGACGGTGTGCTATGATCCGAAATGCTTGAATCCTTAGTGTGCTCTGACTCGCGGGCACACCTAGGCAAACGGGGATTACTGGCCCCTGTGGGCGATACGGCGCACCTCGGCTTCTTGACATGTCTGCGGCCTCTGTCGGAACGTCTCACCGGCTGGTATTTGTATTCCGGATACTTTCGTCGATGATGATGGTTTTCTAGGAAAGCGAGGTATCCGAAGTAATGCTTCAGCAACCCTTTGTCATGATTTTTCCATATCTCACTCATAATGCTGGAGACTTCCGTAAATGTGAACTTGAGTTGACCCAAAGGAGAGTGCAGCAATGTTCGAGCGCACATGAAGCTGTTTCGTGGTCGTGGAATCCTGGTAGTGTCCCCGGTCTTGCCTGCACGTTTCCGCTTCCGAGAAACTCCTTCAAGATTGTGAGTGTTGGCCTCGCTTTTGGTCGGTCCTGAGAATTGCCCATTGCTCCCGTCATAGAATTGGAATGTGATTGCGGTGTTCTTAGATCTGTCTTTGCGCTTCTCTCTTACTGTGATAGGAAACGACCTCATTTTGTAGTTCTGCGGTGATAATCCTGGTGACACTGGCGAACAGCGACCAATGGGTATCTGAACCTCACGGATTGACAGGACTTTCTCATCGACTTCATCCCACATACTACCCTAGTGCGTTGCGACTCTTGTTAAAACTCAACTCCGCTAGTATTGCCAACGAGGGAGCTTAAGTAGTATTGCCAGGTCGTCGCATCTGCCATCCTCCTAGCTTTAGTACTCGCAATGAAACAAAATGGGGACACTAACTTTCTAGGGTTAGCAGAATTTGAGCATAGTCGAGGGTAAAGGTACAGTGGATAGCATACTAGGCTATTTGACGAAGATCGAGAGGGTGCTTCTTGCGGGATAGCCGCCATCCTTTGGTAGCTCGGTCTGTGATTAGCGCCGAAAGGCATCAGCAAATATATGCATGATGCCGGCCTGAACGCGCCTATGCACATTAACTCGCAGATCCAATTGCGGGCTAAGAGTTGTGTGGGGAACAATGGCATGTCTCCGACACTCATCTGTCGTTCCACATCAGTTGCCCAGCGACAGACAGTTCCCCAATATGCGCACAGTGGAGCACTTTACATAGCATATGGCCACAAGCCATGTACCGGACCAGCTTTCGAGTGTGCTGAGGATGCCCGCCCCCGCATTTGCTCGTACATGGTAGTCTGCTTTATTCTCCGTTGGAATAGGTGTCCATTTATTGCCATCACAGACAGCAGGTCAAAGGACCGTCTCTCTCAAGCTCAGTCACGAAAGTCCGCATATTAGCGCTGCTCGGTCATGTCCGCCCTGCTAGCGTGGGAAGATGATGTCAGCTTGGGCCGACCGGGACTAGATGAAGTTCTGTTTAGAGTGAAGTCGCAACGCGACCAGTGCAGTTCTTGCGTCGTCCAAGGGCCTCTATGAGATTGTGGCCATGTAAGCGTAGAACTCCAGTAGGAGGCATCCGTGGTGTGGCACCACTCAGAACATTCACATTATAACTAAAAGAAAATAAAACGTCAAAATCTTACCTGCAGGAAGGCACCTGCGATACAGTGAGCTATCGTGACTGAAGCCATCAGTGTTCGATCGAGCGGTCGATCGAGCCGGTCGGAACATCTCCGGTCGAGGGTCTAAGGAACAGAATTTTGTCGCGCTTCCTATCGTCCAGCCAGAACGTTACAAGCCTCCTGTTGGGTCACAAGTCACAAACGTGCCGACAACCAAGACGATATCCTGCCCTCTAAGCAGTGTTCGATCCCTTCATGCGCTTCGAATATTCTAGCCGCGCGTCGCGTCAGTTCAACACTGCACTCATCGTGAGGCATGTAAAATCCTCACCCTTGCAACTCAACCCTACCCGCATCGGCGCAGTTGGTTACTCAGCACACACCGAGGCCTTCGAGGTCGATGCCGGTAGAGCTCTCTATAGTGACAAGAATGAGCCACAACACCACTGTCTACAACAATCAGAGATGGAACAACGTCGACGTGCCATCCGAAAAGGAGCTGACGCTTGATACACTCATCAACCTAACGGATGAGGCCATTGAAGCGGTTTCACGCTTCATCGCACGAGCAGGAGTACCTCAGTCATGCTCTGTGGCGAAATTTAGTCCATTCAAAGGCCAGGTCTCCAAACCGACAAGTGGTCCCGTACGACACGCAATCTGGATCGACAAGTCGCTTCGCTACACTGGATATCCTCAATGCGAACCTGACACGGCACCATTGCCACTGGGACGGTCGTTCATTCCTCCAATCTCATCTATGCTCCAGTCCAATCAATTGAAGCCATGGACCGCACCAGAGCTAGTTACCCGAGGAGACTTCAACCCGCCAGATGCGCGATCAATGTTGCACCGAACCAAGGAAACTGCTAATACAAGAGTCATGCCGTATACGATAACTGCAACCGGACGCCGAAACCTAGGGACTCAGGCAAAGAATGTTCTGATGTCGGTTTTCGAAGTCAAACGCAATCCCAATAAAATGGAACGAGCTGCTTTGGCTGAGCATTGCGGAATGACTGAGAAGCAGGTGAGGGTATGGTTTGCCAACCGACGAGAGAGAACTAAAGCAAGATGCGGCAGTTCGGATCAATCTGAAGCCGGATCGGATGTCAAATACACGGAATAGCCTAACTGCCTGCATGTCTCATCACTGACAGCATTCGATATTAACCAGTCGCTCGGGAGCCCTGGTTCGATAGCCTTCCTGCAATTGCAGTTTATCTTTCCAGGCCCGAACACTCCCCCATCAACCCGTCCTTTGATTTCGCATACCACTGCTGGAATACATTTTCGACTACTACTCGTAAACATCTTCTTCCTCGTGGTAACCAACCTTGCGCATCTCTCCAAGGGTACGCCGTGCATGGGTGAGCTGGTTTTCGAGCCGGAGAACCTCCACCTGCTGTTCCATCTCCTGCTTTTTGAACTCGTGTGGGGTGAGCTTTGTGTAATCCACTCCTGCCTCTGCCGCTCGCGTTTTCTTGCTGAGAATGTCCTGCACCTGGTTCACCAATTGGCGGCACGCACTGGTCACTTGCTTGCTGGCCTGCTCCAAGCGGTCTTGGGTTTTGCTCATAAAAGTGGCCCGCACACGCGAGGCTGCGACTAGCTGCGCCGTAGCGGCCGCCACTTCATTCGATGCCACAATAAGCTGTTCAGGCGAGTTGCGTGCCCCTAGCACGCCATCTGCAGTCTCGATAAGCACATTGGTGCTAGCGGCCACTGCCTTGGCCGCCGAGATGAGGCCCTCGGTCCATCGGTTGTGCTTCTTGTAGAATTGTGCTGGTGTCTGTGAGCCCTTCCCCTGCGCCACGATCTCCTGTTGAGAGTCGTGTGCAGCCTTGACCAAAGCCGCAATCGCGTTCGTCACCGCGATGGCCGCCGCCAGAATAGCGTCATGGACCTCCAGGTCAAAGCCCGTCAGAGTGGCGTCGCGCGGTTTGTTCATCAGCGCCGTCAGCCGCGAGTTGGCAGTCTCGATAGCCTCAGCTGCTGCCAACAACTCTCTGTCAACGACCTCTCCGAGGTCACCACCGTTCGCCGCCGCAGCATTGCGTGCACGAGGATCAACAAGTTTCTCAGTCAAGCGTTGCAGGTGTTGGAGATTGCCCACTACTTCCACATTGAGATTGATGACACGGTCCGTCTTCTGTTCCTCCGTCAAATTAGCCAGCTTGTTGCTCTCTACTCCCACGAAGAAAACCTCTGCCGACTCAGCGGCAGCACTGGCAAAGCCAATGAGACCTTCAGCGAGGCTCTCATCCCGGGCCAGTCGTGTCAGGCCCTTGGCATTAGATGTCACATCAGCCACTGCAGAGCTGAAAATGTTGACCGACTTGATGACTTCGGCATGCTCCGCATTTGGCCCGTCCGCAATGAAGTTATTGAAAGCGGTGGCAAAGTCGGTTCCCGCGCCAATAGCCTTCTCTATAACTGAGAGGAGGTATTCAGGTGTTGAGTTTTGGTTCCCGGCTTGCATAGGCGAATTGAGCTCGAAAACTGCTTCCTGCACCCGCTCAGCGCCAGCCCGCAGAACTGCGTCTATAAGCGATGTGTAGCGGTCCAGGTGCTCGCGCAGCACTTCGTCGATCTGTTCATCCAACGCCGAATCTTGCTGAGTTTGGCTCAGCTGAAGTTCCTTGAAAGCGGCTTCCATTTGGTCAAGAGTTTCTTGCATGATACTCAGGTCCTCGTCTTTCTCCCGCAGCCGCTGTTCAAGGTCGCCTGCTGCCGCACCGACAGCTGTCTTCGCTCTCAATCGTGACTCCATGTCACTAAGCTCGCGACGAGCACGGTCGAGCTCCTCTTGGAGCGCCGATGAGCCCTTTGTTCTCGTCTCCGCGTCGGCGAGCCTGTCCTGCGCCAGCCGGAGCTCCCGCTCGAGGCGCTCAATCTCGCTCTTCTGGCCGCCCCGTTGTCGATCAAGGTCATGCCTAGCGCGATCGCGCTCTTTGATAAGAGTCGCCAGCTCGACATTCTTTGCCCGCAGGTCGCGTTCCAGTCGCTCGCGGCGATCAACAGCCTCCTGAGCCGATGCTGCCTTTTGCTGCGCCTGCTTGTGCCGTGCTAGCAAGTCTAGATGCTCCTTTCGAAGTTGCGAATAAAGCTTGGCGAGCGCCTCGTATTTGCTCTTCCACGTTTGTATCTGTTCTTGGAGCGATGCGATCATATCGTCTTTACTGGACATTTGCTGGCCCATCGACGCATTTGTCTGGCCAAGCTCTGACTCCAGCGCCTTCACTCGCTGATCGTACTGTTGCAACATGAGCTGGTCGCGATCAAATTGACCTCGAAGATTCAAGACCTCCCTCTCCAGCTCTGCCACCCGGCCCTCAGCTTGGCGCTGAAGCTGGTCGCGAACAAGGGCCTCCTGAGCCTGTCTCTGCGCCTCGGCCTGGGCGCGTTGCTGCTCCTCGAACGCCTGTTGACGCATCATCGCCTCCTGCGCTTGGCGCTGGGCCTCTGCCTCGCGCTCACGCGCTAGTCGCTGCTGCTCTTCGTCGTATACCGCCTGCTCTCGTGTCCAAAAATCGGCAATCGGCTCTGGGTCCGACACCACGGGTGGCGTCGGGGCCGGCGCAGGTGTGGACAGGCCGGACTCGGGTCCCGTCTCCTGGGGCCGGCGCGGCAGAGCTGGGCCCGTTTCATCATCCTCGTCCGTCCCATACAGGTTCGGCGGATCGCGCGGCAGCTTAGGGATGTTGATGAGCGAGGTCAGGTACTTCAGCGTGCTCGCGTCGTAGTAGAACTCAAGGAGACGTCTGTGCTGCGACGTATAACGGGACCGCAACATTTCGAGGGCATCGTCGTCTGTCGTCGTCTGGTGCATTGCTCGCAACATGGAGGTTGCAAACTTGTAGATGCCGTAGGATTCGGTAACCATGGGGACCAAACTAGAGATCTTGCACTCGTTGTTGCGCCCATGGGACAGAGTGCTGAAAACGAGGCGCTGGAAGTCATCGATGGCATCCTGGAGGGTCATGAGGTCTGTGATGCTCTCCCAGCCCTCGTTCGGGTCGTTGACAGTGCGCAGTGAAATGTACTCGGCGTACTCGAACGTGCCGTTGAAAGCCGGATGCAGGCCGTGAAACTGGAGCTTCTTGATGAGCAGCTTCACGTAGGCGGAGATGAGGCGCGGGTAGGCGCCCGAGCCGCCGTACTCTGCACCGGAGGAGCGTCCAAGCGACTGGATCCACGAGATCTGGCCCTGGGCGTCGCGCAGAGAGCTCGGATGGCCCTCCTGGAGAACCTTGTGGATGGTGATGAGTGCCTTGAAGGTCTGCACCTCCGAGTTCTGGATGGGCTGGATCTTGATGGCGTTCCAAAAGGCCCGGGACGAGCGGTGGTCCCAGGTGTACACGATGCAGCTCCGGACATGCTTCCGTTTCGGCGCGGTCTCGTCGG
>JANJPH010000099.1:0-32506 GCA_030407195.1 [Candida] tunisiensis
TATTAAAAATACATATATTACTTGATTATACTTAATTGAATATCAATTTGATAATAATGCTACTGGTATAATTATAGTTGTTAATATTATGAAATATAATGAAATACTATCTATACCTAATAATATATTAAATATATATTCTTGAGAAAAGAAACCTAATTGATTGTCATTATAATTTATTCATTCATTTATACCTCAATATACTAAAAGTATTGATATAAATAAACCTAATTGTTTAATAAAATCAGGTTTTACTACATTAATTATATTAATATTATTAATAACTAATATACTAATTAATCCTATTGATAATATTAATATTAATGTGGCCATAATTATTTATTTATAAAATATCTTAATTTTTATTAATTATTAATTCGATAGCCTGTCTTGGCCCCGCAACCAGCGCTGTACTCACCTCACTCGAGTCAGGGGCCCTCTTGACCATCACCGACTCCCGTATGCGCCCAGCTATGCCCCTTACCACCACGTCCCAGGGCAAGAAGATATCAATACTCAACCAGGGCGCCGACGACAGGGACAAGAACCGATCCGCCGTCGCCAGCCCCATGGGTGGCATCAAGGAAGCAAAGAGCTTCCCAATGGACGGCCACAGGGACTCGCTCAGCGTGCCCGACTCGAGCCATCACCGATCGCACTCGGCCCCGAGTATCCAGCCGCCTGCACCGCCCAGATCAGCGTCTCGCGGCGGCGCGACGCCACCCACAGTGGCAGGCAGCCGCTTCCACCCCTACAGCTCGCCGCCCATGAACCAGGCCGGCCCCGCCACTGGCGGCCGCAACCTGCCGCTCCCGCGGCTTCCACCGCCAACCGGCGCCGTCTTCAGCTCGTCGCCCCAGTTCCTCGGCCACACCAGCACCCACGCCCCGCTCCCGCCTCTCCGGCTCGGTGGCGACGCCGCCGACAAAGGCCACGCCGGCCGGAGCTCCAGCGTCCCGGGCGCCGAGTACGGACACTACCATGTTCAGCCACCCTACGACAGGTCCCATAGCTACCCGTCCGACTACCACCACGTCCAGTACCCGCAGCACTCCGCCCACAGCCCTTACTCCGGCCAGTTTTACCAGCAAGACCCGCCGCCCGGATACGGCTATGGTCAGTCGCAGCAGCAGCACGTGTACTACTTGCCACAAGCACAACAACAACAGCAGCAGCAGCAGTACTACCACGGCCAGCTCCCATCAACACCCCACGGCCAGCCTGGCCACCCGCAGCAGTACTACCAGCAGCAGCAGAGCATACCTGTCGGCGCCCCGAGCTCGATATCTACGGTCGTCGCGCCCGGCGGGAAGCCCCAGCGCCGGTACACGTGCCACTGCGGCAAGAGCTTCACCACGTCCGGCCACCTCGCCCGCCACATGCGGATACACACCGGTGAGAAGAACTACGTTTGTCCGTTCGCGGGCTGTGGTGCACGATTCTCTCGCCAGGACAACTGCATGCAACACTATCGCACCCACATGGGCGGCCGTGGTCGCGGGGGCTCGTCGCACAGCAGCAGCAGCAGCAGCAGCAGCGGCGGCACATCGTCTGGTCGTTCATCTGGTGCCGGCGGCTCCACGACGACGGCCAGCTCTGGCAGCAAGGGTCAGACGTCGTCTTCAGGAAGCTCACGGAGCCATTCAAACATGAGCAGCGCATCCAACAGCCCGCGCAAAACGGACGGCGAGGTTGTGAGTAGCAGTGGGCTGGGCCTGGCTTCCGTCTGCAACGAAACTAATTCAAGTGACGGAAGGGCCAGGTTGGCCACTACCGTGGCGGCGGCCCTGACCCGCTCGTCCGCGGGCCCCACCGCAACGCAGGGACCTGCTGGTGGCGGCCCCGCGCTCCTGGCGTGCTGAACTGTGTCACGCCCTACGACACGCTCCTTCGTGTATATTTATTAACGAGTTAATGTCTTATTGGTGGTGTAGGTCAGTCGACATGTTCGCCAGGCTCTAGGCTTGCCAACAGTTCGCCAGGCTCTAGGGTTGCCGACATGTGTGACGTTGCCCATACGGGCGGTGTTTCGTTCATTGATGGCACACTACGCCTTTTGGCGGTTCCGCTTATTGTAGACGATTGCTCCTTTTGGCAACCCTATTGTAGACGATTACTCCTTTTGGCAACCGATTCTAGACGATTACTCCTTTGGGCAGCCCTGTTGTAGACGATTACTCCTTCTGACAACCCTAAACCACAGACCTCGGTATCCTACTCTGGTGCCCCTAACCCAGAGCGCTGGTGGCCGGACTCAAATCAGGGAGCGGCCGTCTGGCGGACTGCGCCAGCTGGCCACCGGAACTTGTGCAAGCTCTCCTCCGTGTGTATTTGCCCGCGGACTGCAACAGTGGCCCCCGACTTCCTGTTCTGGCAACCCTAGCCCTGCCTGTTGCGTGGCGGATTTAACGGCGTCAGACGAGACGTTTCCCCGAGCACACACAACAATGAGACTGGTGGCGCTGTTGCTGTCGGCCGTGACGGCCGTGCTGGCCTCGAACGTAATTGAGGCAACGGACAAGAACTTCAAGAGCCTCGTGGACAGCGGAGTGCCGTCGCTCGTCGAGTTCTACGCCCAATGGTGCGGCCACTGCAAGACCCTGGCACCCGTCTACGAGGAGCTCGCGGACGCGTACGCGCACGCCCACGACAAGGTCCAGATCATCAAGATCGACGCTGACAAGAACCGCAAGGCCGGCAAGGAGTTCGGTATTCAGGGGTTCCCGACCCTCAAGTGGCTAGACGGCAAAGGCGGCGTGGACGACTACCGTTCGGGCCGCGATCTTGCATCTCTCTCGTCGTTTGTGCAGGAAAAGACCGGCATCAAGCCCAAGCTGCCGAAGCAGGCGCCGTCGTCCATCGTCATGGTCAATGATGACAACTTCAAGGAGGTTGTGCTGGACGAGTCGAAAGATGTCATGGTGGCCTTCACTGCGTCGTGGTGCGGCCACTGCAAGACTCTGGCGCCGGCGTATGAGAAGCTGGCGGGCGTCTTCCGGAATGACCCCGACGTTGTGATTGCAAAGTGCGATGTGACTGAGGGCGGCGCCGACGGCATCACGGAGAAGTACAGCATCCAAGGTTTCCCGACGATCCTCTATTTCCCACGCAAGGGCTATGTGGACGCGGCCAAGGATAAGGTTAAGGAGGTCGTGGACGAGGTTGTTGGCGATGAGAAGGAGTCGGAGGCCCCGGCCCCGTCCGTGACAGCCGCTGTCAAGGAGCCCATTCCTTACAATGCTGCTCGTTCGCTCGACGCCCTTGTGCAGTGGGTCAACGAGAAGACGGGCCTGTTCCGCACCACGGACGGCAAGCTCTCGGCTCGCGCAGGTCGCATTCCCGACCTCGACAAGCTGGTCCAGGGTAAGGTGGGTGAGGACGGCCTTGCTCAGACCATCCGTGACGCAGCGGCTGATTTCACTGGTCACCTGAAGGTCGATGCTGAGTACTATGCTCGTGTGGCGGAGAAGGCGGCCGCGTCCTCTGGCGACTACGTTGCCAAGGAGGCCAAGCGTCTCAGCAACATCATCAAGAAGGGCAATCTCAAGCGCGACAAGTATGACCAGCTTCAAAAGCGTCTCAACATTTTGGGCGCATACCAGGGCGGCCGTCTCGACGACGAGCTGTAGAGTACATAGACGAATGCGTATTGCTTGGAATACGACGACTGCTCAGCATCATGTGCTTTGCTGGCGTATGGGTATTCGCTTACTGTGAAGGTCTGTGCATCTGCCGCGTACCGGTGACGATCAGCCTTGCGTCGCCAAGCCGGCATCTCCGCAGATGGGTGGGCCATGAGCGGCACCGTGCATAGCGGACTGCACGGAACCCCGCGGGTGGAAGCAATAGCACGTTGGAATCGTGAACATGAACGCTAAACCGTGGGCTCCATTTTTAATGCTCGAGTATATAATACAGGACGGCTCCAGACCCCTACCATGAGATGGGGTTGACCTTGAACGCGCCTCGGAGCAGCTCTGGCCACACCTTGCCCTTCAGGATGACCTCTTCCACAATGGCCTTGGCATGCTCCGGTCGGATACGGGCCAGCCAGATCGCCTCGCCAGACTTGAGGTAAATAATGACGTTGGCAGCAAACTTGTGGCCGCCGACGTGCGACACGTACAGCACGTGCACGCCGCCCGGCCGGTCGTCGGTGGGATCCCGAAACAGGCCATGGTCGCGCAGCTGGGCCTCAAACTCCTGCTTGAGTATCGGCGCCGTCACGCCGCAGCGCTTGTCGCGCGTTTTGTGCGAGCAGAGCAGCACGTATGCCAGATCATTGCTTTCATAGAGCTCGACGCCCTGTGGCAGCTGTAGGTCGCGCGAGTTGATGGTGGACGCTGCCAGCAGCGAGCTTACACTGTGCACTGAGCTCCTGCGCCGCCGCGCGCTGCTGCGCGACATGCGACGAGCTGGAGGCGGCGTGCTCTTAGGAGCCGCCTCGTGATCGTCGATCGCAGAGTCTTGCTTCTTTGTCTTGGCGGCCACCGCGGACGCGACGGCGTGTAGCACCCGTGGGGCGTTGTTGGGCGTCACGTTGCGGACCTCTGCAAAATATGGGAGCACCAGCACCCGCGTCGGGCGCTCGAGCAACAGCTTTTCGTCGGCGACGAAGTTGCTGCTCGACTGACCAGCAGGGGTAGACGGCCTGGTTGTGTACTCGTGGTATTCGTCGCCAGGGGGCAGGCTGGAGTTTGAGATCATGACACGCCCCTTGATGGTGTCTCGCCACGCGTCGTCGTTGTCGAGGGCCTCGGCGACCGAGTAGCGTTCCTCCGAGATGGTGTGTTTCCAATCTGCCTTGCCAGTGCCCAGCAGCACGTGCCAAGTCCAGGGCTTGATCGATCCCCACAACGGCGTGTCTGTGTCGATGTCGAGGTCGCCGGGATACCGCAGGTCGCACCCGTCGCAGTCCTCGGGCTGGCACTCGCTGATTGGAATGCCCATCCTGGAGACGGCCTCGGCCGCCTCGCTCGCCTCGTCGGGCCGGAGCACCAGCAGGCTCTTTATGCTCCTGAGAAGACCCATGGTGCGTGGTGTGTGGCGGCTTGTCGTGGTCCGTGTTATATATGTCCGCGCCCCTATGATCGGCCTCGCTGTTTTTCCGATGCACCAGATCCGATGAGCCGTGCGTCGGATTTGCGGGGGCGCCGGGAAACTGGCGTGTCTGGGGCGCCGCTGTGCCGTGTGTGGGGCGTTTCCAGGCGGCTGGAGACGTTCCAGACGGCCCGTTGGAGCTGCTCTCCTGGGTGTACCGCCCGTCACGGCGTTGCGACCGGCCATCGCGCCATTTTCGCGATGACAAATTACGTAAGGGTCGAGCAGTTGCTCACGTCAGGGTGGCGACCGCAAGGAGTAGTGTCCACCCAGCGCTTACCTAAGCGGACGGACAGAGCAAGCGACGCAGGAAGCGGGCGGCCCGCCGGGCCCCTGGCGTGCACCGGCGCCAGGACCTCTCCTCGGGGCGGACCGGCGCGAGTGCCCTGCCTCTGGATGGCCCCGACGGCTGCCGTGTCTCGCTCAGTGCATCGCGCCATTTCCGCAAGGGCCCGTGTTATGTAACGCGAAGCTTGGCTGCTGACACATCGCTTCGGCAGCAAAGGGTTTTAGGTAAGGGCAGCTAAGGGCGCTGACCTAAGCGACGATACAGCACAAACACCTGTCATCTGTATGACGAGTACTCAATCAACCCGGCTGGGTACCGTATACCCAGCACCGTCCCGGCGTGTCTGCCCCTACCACTCCGCGTAACCGTGTCTCGTCCGCTTCCGCGTTCGGATGCAGACCGCGCAAGCACCACGTAAGCGCCTCGCGTGTGATGACATAAGCAGGAGCACATCGCAACACTTACATAAGCATCTTTGGCGCTGCTGACCTAAGCGGATGCCCATTAAAGCGCAGCGACTGGGCGACGACGCCCGACGACACACACAACATGGTTTGGACAGCCGGTATCCAGTGCGCCGTGGCAGCGCTGGCAGTCGGCGCACAGCTGGCCGGAGCGGTCCCGCTGGCGCGCCCGGACCCGAACGAGCCCACCATGGACCAGATTGCGCTCATGCTCGACACCGGCGAGCTGACGGACAGCCCTGCGACCGCCGTGGTCGACGACGGACATCGGCGAAGGCCCACGAAGGAGGAGGGCGCGGTCGTGGCGCGCACCCTGCTGCACCGCCAGTCGCTGCTCACGCTAAACACCATCGAGCGTCTGCCGGTCGACGACAGCGACGCGGCCGACTTTGACACCATGTACGACCTGTGGCACGAGAAGGACAAGAAGTACAAGGACTTTCCCGTCGGCTTTGTCGAGTACTACGCCGACTGCGGCGACAAGGACGGCGACCTGACCCTGCTCGCAGTCGGGATGGGCACATCGTTCCGCAACATCAACGCCGGCTCGCCGGCCAGTATCTCGGTGCGTGTCGGCGACAACCCGCCCCGTAGACACTTTTGGTGGGGCCACCACCACAAGGCCCACGGTAAGGCATCGCGGTTGCTGGCCAAGCTAGAGGACATGGTGGAGAAAGCGACGACGGGTCTGTTCAAGCGCAAGAATATTGTCGTTCCGACCCTCAGTGGCAACATCGACGTTGATGTCGATGCCCCCATGTTTGTTACCGGCGACGGCTGGGTGGACAAGGAGAACTTTCCTTTCCACCACCCCCCGTACTACCCCGGCGGCATCCGCGGCTCCATACTTGGGTCTCCTCGCGTGTCTATCCGCGGTGAGTTCAAGAATGTGACAGACAAGGACGAGCAGAAGCGTCTGGAGAAGTGCTTCTTGCGTCGCCACCATGACGCCAAATGGTGGCTGCCTGGGAAGAGCGGAGTCCACGACAGCTACTGGGTCAAGTTCCACCCGACCTCGGTGTACATGGTCGGCGGCTTTGGTGGTCGCGCTTACATCGGCGAGGTGCCCATCGACCTGTTCCGCGCAGCTAAGCCCATCCACCGCCGCCCTTGCGGCAAGCATCCCAAGCATCCGAAGCACCCCGGGCCGCCAAAGCACCCTGAGCCGCCAAAGGACCCAAAGGACCCAAAGGATCCTGAGGACCCTCCCAGAAAGCCGAAGCTGCCTCTTCCTGATCTACCCAAGCCCAAGAAGCCAGAGCTGCCTCCGCCACCCGCCGCTGGCATCTTTGCCGACGAGGAGCATCGCTGGGGCAAGCACGGGCACAGACACCATGGCGGTCACGGCCACCGCTTCCATGGGAAGCACAAAGGGCGTCACGGGTGCGGTCTGCGACGGGTTGTGGAGCGCGTCCGCGGCTTCTTCTACAGTCTCGGCGAGCGCATCGTCAGCTTCTGGCGGTGGCTGTGGACCGACCTGTCGAAGGACGTCAAGCAAATCACCAACTAGGAGTGATATTTATTAGCATATAGGTTGGGTAAACACGCGGTTGAACTGTGACGATGTTGGAGGCGACGACATATACGAGCGTAAAAAAAGGGGCTGAACCTTGTCGGGTGCAGACGTAAGAGGTCTAAGACTAGACGTGGACAAGAAACAGCATATGTCAGATCAAATATGAATCAACTAGTTTACACTATGCTACTTCTCCTGTTATACAGCCCTGATATACAAATACACGAAGCGAAAATAAAAAGTCAGCCAGGGATAGATAAACAAGCAATGTATTCCGTCCCTGACTAGCCTAGACTAGATCCCATGAGTCCCAAAAGCAACGTCGCTTAGTTGTAGAGAACAAACTTAGCACGGCCCTTGGTGACCGACACGGTGCAGCCGTTGGAACCGCCACCACGTGAAGCGTGATTGTCACGTGGCACTGGCCCAGTGATTCACGTGCTGTCCACGTGAGCACTCTATGCTATCACGTGACACCCACGTGACCACCCCCGCGGCCGCCGCCGGCTGTGGCTACGCCTCGACACGGGGTCGACGCCAGCGCGGGCGCGATCCGTCGCCGTAGCGTCGTTCGTACCCCGCTCCCGCCCGCGCCGCGGCGTCGTTGTTCCTCCGTCCCCTTCCCGCCGTAGCCTCACTGTCCCAGTTCACCGGCCCCTCCCCGGTCTGAGACACCCGTCCGAGACAATAACGGCGCGAGCACGTCAGTCCGAGGCGAGACACACCCCGCGCCCCCGCCTAGCCGACCGTTGTCAGCCGCACGACGTCACCTTACCCGGGATGCATGCGGCCCGCGGAGGCCGGAATCCGTTCCGGCCTCCGGGGATCCCCGGGCGTACGCAGGAATACGGCATGCTGGAACGGTGAATACGATGCAATGCGATGGCGCTTGCTCCCCTGAACAGACCAGGGAGAGGCGGCAGCCACGGCGACAAAGGACCCCCATGAACACACCCAGCGACGGCCTCGACGCTGTCGAGACACGCCATTCGCTGTCTCTGAGCGCCGTCGAGCCTGTCAGCATCGCCGTGCGCAACCTGACCCTCACGGCCCACGCACCAGAGTTCCAGGTCCTTGGCTTTGATCTGAGCTTTCTCTCCCTCTTGTCCCCTCGCCGGAGCCGTCGCAAGCGCCGACCAGATGCCTCTGGAGCGGCCGGACACGACCCGGAGAAGCAATTGGCCGCTCCGGGGCCGCCCTCGTCCGACCCGGCCGAGCACCGCCGCGACGAGATCCTCCACGACATCAACCTCGACATCCGGCCCGGCACCGTCACGGCCATCATCGGGAGCAGCGGCAGTGGCAAAACCTCGCTCCTCAACGTGCTGGCGCGCCGCATGCGCAGCAAGAACCTCGTCCAGGACGGCACCATCAGCTACAACGGCCAGCCCCATCTGAGCCGGGTCCGAAACGCCTATGTGCTCCAGCAGGACATCCTGCAGCCCAAGCTGACCTGTCGCGAGACGCTCATCTACGCCGCTGACCTCCGGCTTCCAGGCGGGACCACCAAGGACGAACGAAGCCGTGTGGTTGAGGAAATCATCTTGGAGCTAGGTCTCAAGGAGTGCGCTGACACCCTAGTAGGCGACAGTCACATAAAGGGGCTCTCGGGGGGCGAGAAGCGCCGGCTCAGCATTGGTATCCAGCTTCTGGCAAACCCGTCGGTGCTGTTCCTAGATGAGCCGACCACGGGCCTGGATTCCAACTCTGCTTATCTTTTGGTGAAGACCTGCCACAACCTGGCAGCCAAGGGCCGGACCCTTGTCATGAGCATACACCAGCCGCGTTCTGACATTTTCTTCTTGTTTGACAACATTGCCATTCTCTCCCGAGGATGTTCTGTGTACTCGGGCGCAGTTGCCGACGTGATTCCCTACTTTGAGGCGCTTGGCCACCCAGTTCCCGAGCATGTCAACCCAGCAGATTTTCTCATTGATCTCGTGGCGATCGACACGCGGCGATCCGAAGCAGAGCACCGCACCGCGCAGATCGTGGCTGGTCTCGTCAACCACTGGAACTCACAAAACGCGCAGCGGTTTCCGCCACTCGCCCAGGCCTCGAAGGAGCGGGATCACGACCATGTCGGTTCGGCTGACAAATATCGAGCCAGGGCACCCTTGGTGCGCCAGATATCGGTGCTAACGCGACGGAGTTTCGTGATCTCCTACCGAGATCCGCTCGGCATGACCGGTCTTCTTGTGGAATGCATCTTCATGGGCATAATATGCGGCTGGGTGTTCTACAAACTGGACGACTCAATGGCGGGAATCCGCTCGCGCCAAGGGTTCTTGTACATCACGTCCAATCTCCAGGCATACCTTTTGATTGTGTTTGAGATGTACCGGCTCTGTAGCACGGACTTAGCCGTGTTTGATCGAGAACATAGCGAGGGCTGTGTGACGATTCCGGGATTCTTGATTTCGCGGCGCCTCTCCAAACTTCTGACTGAAGACTTCGTCGTACCACTCGTTTTCTCGGTAGGTGATATGGCTGTTAAACAGCGGGTCTAGAGACTAACTCAGTGCATTGTGTATTTCATGAGTGGAATGCGCACCGACTCGCCACGACACTTTTTCAATTTTTTTGCCATCAACTTGCTCCTGCAACAAATCGCAGTCAACTACGCCACGTTCTGTGCTAGTATTTCACGCCAATTTGCCACCGCATCGCTCATCGGCAACCTTGGTTACACCATGTTCAGCATGGCCTCTGGGTTCTTCGCTAACCCTGCATTGATGCCCGTCTACGTCCGTTGGACCAAGTACATTGCGTTCACCTACTACAGCTTCGTGGCGCTCATGAACGACCAGTTCCAAGGATTTTTTGGAGCCTGTGCCGTTGGCAACGACCCAACCAATCCTCTTTGCGCAGCGTACGAGGGCAATAGTATCATCAGGTCAATTGGGTTGCCAGTCACTACTGTGCCAAAGCTCATCGTTGTTTTGCTGGCTTGGGCTATCGTCTACTTTTGTCTTGCCGGATTCTTCTTATGGCTCATCCGGGTCGACGTCAGTGTCGCTGCCAATAATGGAAGCAAGAGCAAAAAAGGGCAAGAAGAAATGGAGGTAGCTCCAGGAAGTGACGTGAGACCTGTCCGTGTGCGCCTCGTCAATGTGTGGCTAACCGTCCATCCGCGCCACTGGTTGCCGCAAGCGGTCACTACGTTTTTTAAACGAGTCCTACTTCGTCCTGTCGTTCGACGTGGACCAAAAGACATACTCAAGGGCGTTTCAGCAACATTTGAGCCCGGCTCTGTGAACGCCATTCTCGGACCGTCAGGTTCGGGGAAAACATCGCTCCTGAACTATGTGGCAGGGCGCCTGAATTCCAGTGCGAGTTTCAAGTACACGACGACTGGTACAATATTGTTCAACAACACTCCTACTGCAAAGAGCCTTGTGTCTTCGCTCTGCTCCTACGTCACTCAAGAGGACGATGGACTGCTACCCAGCCTTACAGTACGAGAGACCCTTTATTTTGCTGCTTACCTCCGCTTGCCAAAGCATTTGAGTCGCAAACAAAAGCGTGCCATTGCAGATGCGACGATCATGAAAATGGGGCTGAAAGATTGTGCAGACACCCTAATTGGTTCCGAGTTCGTCAAGGGGATTTCTGGAGGCGAGAAACGGCGTGTTACGATTTGTATTCAGCTGCTCAATGACCCCAAGATCTTGTTGCTGGATGAACCGACGTCTGGTCTTGACTCGTTCACAGCTGCCTCAATTTTACAGGTTTTGAAAAGCCTTGCCGAGGAGGGTCGCACCATTATTTGTACCATCCATCAGCCCCGTTCCGATTTGTTTACAGAGTTTGGCAACGTTCTGCTCCTGGCAAAAGGTGGCCGAGTGGCCTATAATGGCGCTGCAAGCGAGCTTGTCTCATACTTTGCGTCTATCGGCCACCCTTGCCCACCGCACTCCAACCCGGCTGATCACGTCCTGGATGCAGTGTCGGTCAATCTTCAAAGCGATTCGCGAGAAGCAGAGACGCGGGAGAAGGTCAACGACCTCCTGGAACGCTGGGACTGCCGTGTCCGCGAGGAGGAGCTGCGGGAATTCGCGACATCAGAGTCGGATACCCCACCTCATCACAAGCGGCGCTCAAACGCTTTGCCTGCTGAGTTCGACAGCCTCGCGCGCGAACCGGCATCATTCCCGCTAGCATTTGGGATTTTGCTTCAACGTGGCGTCATCAACTTCTCTCGTTCACCTCACATCATAACAGCGCGCGTGATGCAGGTGGTTGGCATGGGTATCATCCTGACTCTCTACTTTGCTCCAATGCGATCCGGCTTTCCTGGCGTGACTAATCGGCTTGGTCTTATCCAACAGTTGACATCAGTGTACTTCGTCGGGATGCTAAACAACATGGCGGTGTATCCCGTTGAACGAAACGTGTTCTACATGGAACACGACGACAACGTCTATGGAGTGTTGCCTTTCTTTCTCTCCTACACAGTATTGGAGCTACCGTTTGAGATCTTCACGGCGTTGGTGTTTGCCACTTTGACGGTGATGGCGATAGGTATCAAACGAACTCCAGAAATGGAGTTTGCCGTCGCCTATGCTACCTGGATGATTGTCAATTGTGGCGAGTCGATCGGTATAATCTTCAACACATTCTTCATGCACGAAGGCTTCGCGGTCAACATCATCTCACTCGTGCTTTCGATTGGCACGTTCATGGCAGGTCTGATGTCGCTTCAAATGCCAGCGTTTCTCAATGGTGTCAACTGGCTGAGCCCACTGAAGTATGGCCTTTCTATAATGCTCAACGTGGCTTTCGAGGGCCAAAGCTTTGATTGTAAGCCGGGAGAATTTTGCCCCTTTCAGACTGGCGACGATGTTTTACGGAGTTACAAGCTCAAGGCTAGCGTACCTGCATATTGTGGTGCTATTGCTGGGTGCTTCATCATATACCGCGCGATTGCACTGGCCATTCTGAAACTCAACAGACTGAAACTTGGTGTACAAAAACTAGATTGAATTGCATAATCAAAATATAGATCCGTTCTATTGTCTGAGACTCTCAGCCTCAGCCAACGACAATTGTATGGCATACTCAAGATCCTCCTCAAACGTACCACTCGCCCGTTCCGATGTACTGCTCACAGTTCGCGACTTTGCCGGCCACGACGTTGTGCCGCTGGACGAGCGGCGTCCGAAGCGATACACCTTAGATGACGATCCCTTGCGAGACCAGCTTCCTGGGTCTCCGAACCCATCGAAAGAGTCGTCATCAAAGACATCGTCGTAAATGGCATCCGACGAGCCTTCACAGTAGTCTGGAGAGTACGCAGCCGCTTCGCGTCTCGACTCCTCAATGGCACGCTTCATAGCAGCGTCTGAATCCGGTGTTGGTGCAGATGACGCATCCTGACTGAGCATCATAGCATATTGTAGTTGCTCCTCCTCATCTAGCTCGGCTAGCTCCTCTCCGTTTAGTGCCGCTATCTTCTCTGCTCTCTCGCTATTTTCCCGTTCGTCTAGTTTCAAAGACGCCAGCTCCTCCCCAATCCGCTCTGAAATTGCATGACGGTTGAGCATGTGAGGGCTCATGGCCCCACCACGTGCCCGAGTTGGTCGTTTCTTAATCCCTTTACGCCGAGGTCCATCGTGACGGCCTACCACGCCCCCGACATCAACATATTTGACTGTGGAACCGACCACGATGATGGCTTGCGGCCGGCTGGGATTTGGATCGAGGTCCACATGACTCACAGGCATAAGGCCTTCGGCAGCCAATTCGCCCATGTGGTTGCTGAGATTAAGCTCCTTTTTTGAGAACTTATCCGATACAAGGGAGAGTTTCTTTCCAGTAAGCACGTCAAAGGCCATACAAATGCCGTTGTAGGACGCCAGAAGCACAACCGCAGCATTCATAGCCAATTGTGTCACAGGGGGGACACCAGCGGTGACTTGGAAAGGGCACGAAATTACGCGCCGCGGTTGGATAGCACGATGCTCATCTGCACGATCCCGCAAGCCCCACAAGAATACAGAGCCACTGTCAGTGGCAGCTGCCAGCCAACGCGCCCGAGCCCCTGGAGTTTCAGAGTCACTGGATGAGGCGAAGTGGGTCTTGTCGACAGCTAGCGCCACAATTCTCGAAAAATCTTCACCGCCAAAAGAGAACTCTGCTGCAGATTCGCGTTGCGGGGCTTCAGCAGTCAGGCGTGGAGATGCAGAGCCAGAAACAGGTTGCGAGCCTTGTGCTGATGCCCGACCGGACGACTGAGCTGAGCCTGGCAATGACACAGAGGGCATGCCGTAATATGTCTTTGTGGGAGGGGCAACGACCTCTGTGGCGACACGTAGTGGGACACGTATGAGAGTTTTGCCACCTCCCAAAACTGCGTAGTTTGACGTAAAGTCAACAGCGGCAAAAGTCTCCTGCTCGACAGCCACGCTCTCCGGATCGCCCTTGTGGATCTGATCAAATGAGAGCTCACGTACGCCAGGTACGGCGCAGGCATAGAATAGTGAGCCACCGTAGTCCTCTACGACAACCTGGTGCCGGGAATCGCCAAAAATGCGGCGCAGTGGCAAATCCGAGACGCGGGTTTGTGCCACAAGTGACGCAGGTGTCGTGCGAAGATCCCAACGACACAGGACACCGTCCTGAGAACCAGATAATGCCGCGACCCGCCCTGTGCCAACCGTATCGATGTGACGTGGGTGTTCCTGATGATTGAGCCACACGGCAAGCACTGGTTCGGCGTGTGCCGCGTCTGTAGTCACCTGCTGGTGCACGGACCCTTGATGTGATAGCAGCGTACCATGAACCGAGCCCGTCGCGAGCCCGTACAGCAATCCGAATTTCGCCGAACCGTCGACAGCGGTGGTGTCAGACGAGAAACTTGTTTGATGAGGGTCCACAAATATCCGGTGCTTCGCCACCTTTCCCCTCGTGGGATCGGCCAAGGCAGCTATGCCAAGGTTAGACGAGAAGAAGACGCCACGGCTTGACTCGTAGTCTAAAAACACGTCCGTTATACCACCGCCAATGAGCACAGAAAACGAGAGAGCCGAAGCTGCTCGAGGCGAGGCGGACCGCCGCCACAGTCGCAGGTATTGAAGGCGACAAATGTACTCTGTGCGCCATTTGAGCGAAGACGTGACCCTGTTGAAGGTTCCAGTCCCGAAGGTGCGCTCAAAGGCGCGCCGCCAAAAGTAGTCGTTTCTGAGGATGGTTCCCCATCTTCGGTTCACCTTAGCTGCATTTTCGATGCTGTTAGGATCCAGATGCGAGAATATCCGAATGAGAACCTCCTCTGGAAGCGTTCCTCCTGAGGGCTTCTCGAGTTGCCAGTGCGAGTCTGTTTGTTCAGCCGGCTGTGGTTCCTCAGGTTCCATAAAGACAGTAGGTGCGGGGTCTCGGAGCCAGAATGGGATGTCGCTCCGCTTTGTCGCCTGTAGCTTGCAAGTTGATGTAGCAAGCGGTGAAGTGCCTAGGATCCTCGAGTCCGAGTGGTGACTTTGCGCGAGTCGCCCCGCGCACGTTCCTGGGCTCACAACCGAGGAGGCGAACGACCGCGGAGGGGCTCACGACCGAGAAAAGGCTCACAACCTCTGGAGACGACGGTCCTTCACACGACATGATTCGAGTCAACTGGATGGCAAGGCGGGCCGGCCTGACACCTGTGCGGTTGGTGACATGCGCACAGCCATTTGCAGCAAGGCGTAGCCTACAACGGGCCTTCAGTTCATCAGCAGGACGGTGGTCGGACATCGACAACACGAATCCGTTCGAGGAAGATGCACCGGAACTCAAGGTCAGAGTGCCAGGAAAGCTCTTCCCTGAAGACATTGGCCGCGATTGGCAGATAGCTGAGTACCCTATCTACACCGCACCCGCAGCCTACCATATTGCCCTCACCAAGCGAATCTCGTTGGGTGTCATGGCGATAGGCGGGTACCTTGCAAACTTCTTCCTTTCCTCGCCCATCCTGCCCACGGAGTATGCGGCACTGGTAGCTGTGCCAGCTTTCTCAGCACTTCCCTTACTACACTTTTTCACAGGGCCATATGTCTCAAGAATCTTTCGCGTCTATCGTCGTGGCGAGATTCAAACATACGAAAACATTGTCCGTGACGAGTCTTTCGTCGTGGAACGCATTGGCATCTCGGGGATGCGCGTGTACAGCTCGCTGGTGAAGCTGGCCGACCTCCGTATCGTCGATGAACGCAGCGGCTGGGTCAACTGGGAGGCAAACCATAAAGTCGATGATAGCCTCACCACAACAGACAAATTCTATGTCGCTGATGACGTCGGTGGAATTAGGATGGATCGCGTGTGGGGTATTATTGAGGCACAATCAGGCATCAACAACGGTCGGAGTATAGAGGAAGACGCCTAGCTCTATGTATTATAGCGAGATTCTAATTTTGTTTGTGTACAGCGCGACGCTCAGCGTGAATATCACTGCTGCGTACGCCAAAAGGATAGACATGCTCAGCGCCGGTCTGGCATGGAGGGTGTCCACGGTCATGTTGACAAGTCCCGTTAGGACATTGGCCGCCAAAAACATAGCCAGCCCGTTGTAGTTGATTGCTTCAAAAGCCAACGGACTGCCCTCGAACAGCACGTCCACGCAGATGAACAGCGCGAGAAACGAGGTGTTGTAAGAGGCGATCCATAGCACGTAGGGCAGGTTCGCCAGTCGCCGTGACACCTGCAAATTTGCTGTGTTGAGCGATATCCAGAAAAGCATATTGTGCACCACGGCACTGCCCAGCAGGTATTTGAGAGTCTGACGAGCCCGTTGTTTGGGTAAAACGTGGTACCCAGTCGCTTGTCCTGCCAGAAAGATAGCAAGGTAGCCAACGAAACTGCACACGCCCTCCTTGTTGGCCGTGAGGAGATTCGTGCGGGGCGCTGCGAGCACAAACCAGTCAAGGTCAGTGTACTTAAGGAGCAATTCGTATGTGGTGCTCACTGCCAGTGCGAGGCCGCCGAGCGCGTAGGCATACGCGTTGCCACCAACAGCACGGCCGCCCAGCGCCCGCGCTAGCCACGAGAACACTGTCACGAACGGCGGCAAGAGGCCTAGGGTCATGAAAAAGTTCCAGTGGACGCCATACTCCGAGACGTGCTCCTGGTAGTCGAGACCTTTGACGAGAGCGAGACGCGCAAAACCAAGGGCTAGGACGGTGATGGTCGAGCGCACACTAGCCCACAGTGACGGCAGGAGCGGCCGCGTCTTGCCACGGAACGCGTCGATGAGCGGCGCCCTGGCCGACACCAGACCCATTGAGAACACAAAAGACCCCACTCCCAAATCCATCAGCGACGTGCCCCATGTCTCGACTTTGGCGAACCGTCGCGGAAACACGCTGAAGTCGACCGCCAGAATCGCCAGACAGGTGAGCACCATCATGCAACCACGGTACACGGTGAGATAGCTCTTGAACGGGAGGTAGTTGCGCACTGCGGCATCGTCCACCTTTGTCTTGTCCTCCGTCGGGGTCCCAGTGCTCTTGATATTGTTCTGACGGCTTGGTGTAGGTCGGGACGGGGACTGCTTGCGCTTGGTCGTGAAGTGTACCGCCAGCGCCGGAGCGAGCAGCAGGACGCAGAGCGTGAGCGGCCGGCTGGCGTACAGCGTTACAGAGAGCAGCGGCGCGACCCAGCCAAGGCAGAACTCGGCCACGAGCGCCGCAGGCGCAGAGCGTGGCGCGATATAGGACCGCGAGTGGAGCACGCTCCAGCAGATATAGGCGGCCAGCGAAACGAGAGAGACAGAGTAGATCTCGGTAATGGACCCTCCTGTTAGCCCCGTCACAAAGCTCTCCTTATCACTCTTGAGAGAGGGCATACCTATGGCATTTCTCCCCCAGCTGAGTGGTATACTGAATGTCGTGTTCCTTCGCGATGCATTTGTTATGCGAGTCTGGGAACTCGCGCCGCCGGGGTGGGATAACGGTACCTTTCATGTCTAACGGCACCATCGGCGGAGACGTGCCGCAGCGAACAGAGCTGTGGCGTCACGGGCCGGCACTGGCGGGCCGGGCTGATGCAGCCCTGAAGCCGCGCCATCGAGCCGCCTCCATGCTTTCCAGGTCTGTGGCTGTAGTCCTGCCTTGTCTCACCGGTGTCTCAGATACCATGGCCATAGTATATTTAGGTTTGCCATCGCGTACCGAGATATTTAACTGTTGATCACATTGGCCCGCTGGACCCTCTCCTGTCCGACTGACTATCACCATGAGGCTCCCGGTGCCGTGTCTGACGGTCCTGCTGACCGTGGTGGCGCTGTGCTGCACACCCGCCGTCGGCTCCAAAGTGCTCAGAGATACGTCCACAGGGGTACGGTTACTTGGGCGGGATGCAAAGCCCGAGGAGTGCTTCGACTGCTCGGCCCCTGGGTTCCAGTGCTACCAAGGTGGCGAGTGCGCAGCCAACAACGGAGCCTGCGACTGTCCCACAGGGTTCACCGGCCTCGATTGTAGCATCCCGGCCTGCGGATCACCCGCTCTAGGGAAGGCACGGCCCGCCCTCAACTCAAGCGAGAAGTCGTGCACGTGTGACGAGGGCTGGGAGGGCCTCAACTGCAACATTTGCACTCAGGATAGCGTCTGCGACTCGTTCATGCCGCCCGGAGTCAAGGGTACATGCTATCGTGGCGGCCTGCTCGTCAACGAGAACTATTTCATGTGCGATGTCGTGAACCCGGGCATCCAAAATATGCTCAAGGGCAAGAAGGCGCAGGCCACCTTCAGCTGCAATTCCACTACCGAGGCCTGCAACTTTCAGTTTTGGCTGGATCAGGAGCAGAGCTTCTATTGCGACCTTCGCAACTGCTCGCACGAATTCACTCAGGGCAAGGACAATAATGTCACTGAGTATACGTGCAACAAAGTGCACTGCGAGTGTCTCCCTGGCCGTCCGCTCTGTGGGAAAGACGATGGCACGCCTAACGTAGGCTTCTTCATGAAGTTCCTTATCAGTGGCCCCGGCAAGTATATTTGCGAGTCGAAAACAGGCGAGTGTTACTTTGCGGAGGAGAAGTTGGACGGCATCATGAAATCGCGAGTTGGCGATGACCACATGCGACTCAAATGTGTCAGCTCTGAGTGCTTACACTCGTCCCAGCTGCCGTCATACAAGCGACCTGAGCGCGTCGTCAACAGCAGCCTTGTTGTTGGCAGCGTCATTGCTACACTGGTGTTCCTATTGACTATAGCGGCGACCACCTTCGCTTGCATACGGCGGACGCGAGCCAGCGAGCACGTTGCCGCTGGTGGCATACCGGACGAGGATGAGTCGAGCAAGCTCATGGTGAACCACTCACCAGCGACCCTATCGTTCCACGACGTGGCCTATTCTATTGGCGACAAGCAGATCTTGAACGGTGTCTATGGCTGCGTCAAACCGGGACACGTTCTCGCCATTATGGGCGGTTCAGGAGCAGGTAAGACTTCACTACTGGATATCTTGGCTCGCAAGAACAAGACTGGCCGCGTCGCAGGATCCATACTCGTCAACGGTAAGAGACTTTCCACCAGCCTCTACAAGTCTATGACAGGTTTCGTCGACCAGGAGGACGTCCTTCTGCCAACACTGACTGTGTACGAAACCATTCTATTCTCTGCGATGCTTAGGTTGCCCGCCAGCATGAGCACACACGCCAAGCGCCTTCAAGTACTGGAGGTCATGTCAGAACTAGGGATCATGCACATCAAGGACAGTTTCATTGGGGACAGCGATGTTCGCGGCATCTCAGGAGGAGAAAAGAGGCGTGTTGCGATTGCTTGCGAGCTTGTCACATCGCCATCCATCCTTTTCCTTGATGAGCCGACATCCGGTCTGGACGCTTATAATGCCTACAAGGTGGTCGAGTGTTTGGTGCAACTAGCAAAGAACTACAACCGGACTGTGGTGTTCACAATCCATCAGCCCCGATCCAACATCGCTCATCTCTTTGACCAGCTGGTACTATTGGCACAGGGTCGGCTCGTCTACGCCGGCCCGTTCAGTGGATGCGCCAAATTTTTTGCTTCTAATGGGCATGCTTGTCCGGACGGCTTCAACATTGCAGATTATGTGATCGACGTGACGATGCAGGTGGCAAAAGAGCCGGCCCACCGTCCGGCCCTGAGTTCCACGTCAGCACCAGACATCGTGATCACTGAAGATGACTGTGACTCTGATGAGCAAACACTACTAGGAGAGTCTGATCGCGGATCTCTCAAATCCCGCGGTGGCAGTCGTACACCGAGCAGATATAGATCACAATCGCGACGCAGAGGAATTCAAAAGGAGTGGATACCTCTTGAAGCACCGCAGCATGATGAGAAAGAGTCTACACTCCATCAGCTTGCCTCTGCATTTGACCGCAGTGATATTGCAGAGGAACTTCGTGCGTCCATCGCAGATATCGAAGGCGCGGCTTCGGGCGACGACATTGTGCAGTTCTATCGTTCTGCGCGCAAAGACAAGGCTAAATTCTGGAGCCAGTTTCAGATACTGTCGCTACGCACGTTCAAGAACCTCTATCGCAACCCACTCTTATTACTCACGCAGTACGCAGTTGCAATTGTGCTGGCCACAGTCTGTGGTCTTCTCTATATGAGCATTGACAACGATATCGCTGGGTTCCAAAACAGAATGGGGCTGTTCTTCTTCCTTCTAGCGCTCTTCGGATTTGGAACATTGACCACCTTGAACCTGTTTGCAACAGAAAGACTCATCTTCATTCGTGAGCGCTCAAACGGTTACTACTCTCCACTCGCATACTACGCATCAAAAGTGGCGTTCGACATTGTGCCACTCAAAGTGTTCCCTCCCATCATCCTCACTCTTATCGTATACCCCCTCAGCGGCCTCAACACAGCTAATTACGGCATGATACGCTTCGCCGGTACTCTAATCTTGTTTAACCTCGCCGCAGCAGCTATCTGTCTATTCATCGGAGTACTGGTCAAAGACACAAGCATTGCCAACGTGGTTGCTTCGCTGTTCATGCTCTTCTCCGTCCTATTTTCAGGTCTCTTCTTGAACACTGAGGACACACCGAAGGGCGTGGTCTGGATACTTTACCTGTCTATTTTCCACTACGCCTACGAGGCGCTAGTCGTCAATGAGGGGAAGGGCCTCCAACTCGTGGAGAAGAAATTCGGCATGGAGATCTCGGTTACTGGCAGCGCCATAATCAGCACTTTTGGGTTCGACGGGGACAATTACTGGGAAGACACGGCGGGTCTTATTGCTTACTTTCTAGTGTTCCTCTGTCTCGGTTATATCGCCATTCATTTTTGCCTCGTGGAGCGCCGGTAGGATATTTCCAGACTCCGAAAGAAAGAAAAGACATGATAGGCTTCACGGCAATGCAACGTCTCTAATGTACTTATGATACAATGCTAAAATACGAAAACGGGGTCCTCTAGCTTGGAAACGACCTTTGGCTTCTCGAAGCCACACTCTACGACGGCAGTCTTCATAGCAGACACCATGGGCGGAGGGCCACAGATGAGCAACTTATGGCTCGGATGAGGAAGAGGGAGGTGCTCCTTGATCATGTCAGACGTGACGAAACCGACGCCTCCGGTCCACCCCTCTGGCGGGTTGTTGAGCACGTAGTAGACAGAGAATCTCGGATATTTCTCGGCGAGTTGGTCTAGTTCGTCACGGAGCAGAATGTCCTCCTCAGCGACATTGGCAAAGATGAGAGATATCTCCGTCGTGTCCGAGGGATCTTTCACGATAGCACCAATGATTTGAAGCATTGGAGTGATACCGGTGCCTCCTGCAATCATCCCGATCTTCTTGCACATGTTGGGCACGTAGCGGAATTGGCCCTTGGGTCCCCGCACCTTGACCGTCTGGTGAAGCTTTAGGGAGTTGATGTGCTTGGAGATGTTGCCCGTCGGGTAATGCTTCACGAGAAGTTCAAAGTAGCCGGGGTCATCGTGGGCAGAGATCGGTGTGTAGCTGCGCGTCACCTCCTTGCCGTCTTCGAAGCTGTGTGTAATGGAAATGTGCTGACCAACCGGCAGGCCGAGGGTGTCGTTCTCCTTGGGCAGAGCGAACCGGTATATGTTTGTGTTGGGTGTCACGGGCGTCTTTTCCACCAGCTCGAACTCCTGCCATCGCTCCGGGTCTAGAACAGCCTGCTGACGTCCCCGGAGAACCTTGAGCGCGGCCAGTACAGCGGCGAGCGTCCCGGTGATTGGGAGGTACCTAGGGTCGAAGATCCACGTCCCGAACAGAATCAGCCCCACAGGGATGTATATCCCGTGGAGCGGTGTCCGCATCAGATGCCTTTTGTCCTCGACCATGGTGGTTGTGTTTTGTACAACGTCCATGCAAGTTGCCGACATCCTTTTTATGCGCGAATTTTCAGTCGCCGAGAGGGCAAGAGGCGCGCGAGGCACGAACCACAAATGGAACTCGTACTGGACGGCAAACACGTTCATTCACTCATTAACTAGTCCGTTGACAACGGCCCAGGACTTTCCGCTCAAAAAAACACCATCTGGGTCGTACTTTTCCCTCTGCTCTTGCCACTTTTGTAGGTTTTCTCCATACCAAGTCTGGATCACAGGCCCAAGACCCTTCATATGGCCATCCCATCGACGATTCTTGTGAACTTCGTCGCTGTCGCCCGAGCCGAGGAAATTCTTGGCCCAGTGCGGCTTGCCACCGGCCGCGCCGACGGTGTCCTCAAACACGCGATACCATTTGCCGGATGGCGTGTCGTAGCCAAAAGGCCGGTACAGTGTTGCGTTCAAGAAGAGACACAGATTTTCGTTCTCTGTCCTGTTCGATATCTGGGCTTGCTCCAGTCTCGGCGTATAGTCCAAGTAAGGGCGCAGAGAGTTGCCGCGCACTGCGCCCATCACAAGGCCTGTGCCAGGATGCGTGCGTACCTCAGGCACCTCGGGAGCGTTGGCGGCATCGTCGGAGGCTGCGGCTGTGTAGGAGCAACGGACCTCGAATGGCGAGTGCACGTAAAACTCTCCCTTCTGTGCCGCGCTTTGAATGGCAGCATCCAAAGTTCGCAGAACTTTGGGCCCATTCGTCAATGGGAGAGCCCATTCATTGACAAACTGCGAGAATAGACAGTCCATATTGAGACCCTCCACGGAGTGTTGCACGGCCTCGGACTGACGATCAGCTTGTTCACCATACTGGCGGTTGAACACGAACCGCTCAATTCGCGGTGTCAAAGACGGCCATATGCGAACTGCGATCCACAACAGTGCTTCATAGAACCATCTTCCCGTGGGTGTGCCATACCAGCTGCGACGTGGTGGTGACAAAGGCAGCGTCGTCTTATCCCCGCGCCACAACACACATTTTCTGGCGTAAGGAAACCACCACACTCTGACCCATTCCGCTGACACCCAGATGTGATCCCATTGGTCTAGCAGGCGGTCGAACGAGATGGTCTCCTGGACAGAATGGACTGAAAATGCAGGAATGGCGCGTACAGTGGCGTAGACTATGATGCCAATCTTGCCCAGCGACAGCATCGCTGCACGAAAGAGGTCAGGCCGTTCATCCTGAGAGCATTTGATGAGCTTTCCGTCTGCTGTCAGTATTGTCAAATCGACTATCTGCTCAGAGACGAGTCCGTGGTAGGCACTAGATCCATGCGTCCCAGTGCTGATGATGCCGGCTATGCTCTGGTCTGAAATGGAGCCAAGATTCTGCAGAGCCAGGCCCCGGTCTTCGAGCAGTTTGTTGAGGTCAAAGAGGCGCACGCCAGCCTCGACAGTGACGTCCGTCCAGCGCCCGCAGTCGCTCTGTTTCTCCTGGAGTATTAGACCAAACTTGTCCAGATTCACCAGCCAATCCTGTGTCATGGTCAAATGGGACGGCGAGTGGCCAGCACCGGTCAACATGAGCGTTGTCCGCTGCCGATTCGCCTCGCGGACGATTGCTTGCAACTCCTGTATTGTCGAGGGCTGGAGATAGCGCTGCGGCCAGCACACAACGGTCCCCGCCCATGTGCGGTGCGGCCGTGGCCCAGCATCGACTGCAGCGACCACAGCAGCGTCGTCTTGTTTCTCCTCCATCTTCGTTCTGTGAGACTTTGCCGTCCGCCTGCAGAGTGCACTTCGTTTGCCGAACAAACCCAACATGCCATGTCGCAGCGACGCGACAATGGCAGAGGGGACAAGGAAACCTACCTGAGGGGGCCGCAACTGCGGCCGTACAACCCTGCGCGACTCGGCGACAGCGGGGGCGAGTTTCTTTTCGAGTCATCAGTACGACCATGCCTGTGGGGCGCTGACAGACCGTGTGACAAACATGACTACGCAAGCTACGGTCTTCCTACATCTGGACCTCGATCTCTACGTGAACTGGCCGCAGTATCTGTAGCTCGACAGGCAGACCAACTGACAGAGACATTGCTGCGATGCGCGCCTTGGCTCGGAGTGTGGGAGCTGGTGTGGCGTGCGATTTGCCACCGTGGACACGACAGCTTTGCGCTATTTCGGACCTTCTGCGCCGTGTTCGGGCGAAAGCGGGGCTTTCAGGCACATTTCTTGACAACGGATGCTGAGGCTACAGTGTACAATAAGCGTGAGAGCTACCTTCGCTCAAATCTTGGCCCTGGAGCTTGCGCTCACCGCATAGAGTTCGTGCCAGACCGAGTACCTGTGCCGACCATGGTACGCGAAACAATGGCGTGCTCACTTGCGCTTGTGATTCTGGATGTCGCCGGTCGGCCGTGCTCCCGTGATGATTTCCGGAGTCTCCTTGAGCTGCCTAACCTCGGCGCTTTGAATGTTGCTGGCTGCGGCAACCAGCTCGACAGCGCCATGCTTCACCTATGGCTGCTGTCGACTAGACCAGATGGCAGATGGTCTCGGCTGAAAGTACTTGTTACTGATCTGCTGGCCGAGGACATTCGACCGTTGCTCGCAATTGACACAAGCCTCCAGTATGTCGAGACACGAGATGCCAACTCGCTTGGGAAAGAGTGGCAATTGGCGTCCAAAACTGTCTCCAGCACCCCGCCCAACATTGTTTCATACCCCTTAGCCAGGAAATACTCCTGGGCGCGGCGTCAAGGGGGGTCCACCAGCAGCCATGAAAGATTGTTGAGGCTAGAAATAGTCGCAGCTACAGAGGATCATGGTCCATGGACGAGCAAGAAGTTAAGGGGGTCAGCGGCCCATATCCGCGGCGAGCGATCCCAATCAATGGTACCCAAACGCGCAGCGGCGGAAGGGGTGGGCCATCGTGTCCTTGAACAAAGACGAGGACCGAAACGACGACAGACACGTGTAACGATTACGAAATCTGGGGAGATGTGCTAAATGTTCCGAATGCCAAATCTATCATCATTAAAAGTACGTTGTAAACAATGCGCAAGTGCCTCGAATCGAGGCAACTTCAGACGTTCTTTTCGCCGTCCTCAGGAGACGGGCGACGGACGTAATTGGTCTCGCCGTGGAGCTCCTCTGCAAGCTCCTCAAGGGTCTTGCGCTTGGTCTCAGGGATCAGGAGAGACGTGAAGATACCCAGAAGCATAAAGAGAGCGTAGATCTGCATGACGTGGTTGAGCCAGCAGTTCTTCTGGTTCTTCGGGCAGCCGTGGTTGATGAGGGGGCCCAACACGACCTGAGCAATAATAGCACCGACCTTGCCCGAGGCGGCCGAGATACCGTGGGCAGTCGAACGGTAACGGGTGGGGAACACCTCACCAGGAACAATGAAGGTAGTGGTGTTGGGACCCCAGTTCATGAACAGCTGGCACAGCACGTAGAGGGCAAGCAGACCATGGCCGTTGATTTTGTGATAGGCGAAACCGATAATAATGAAGAGGATGGTCAGCAAGATGAAACCTGCAATCTGGATGGTACGGCGACCAATGAGGTCCAAGGTGGCAACCGAGAACCAGTAACCGGGCAGGGAACCAGCGCAAATGAGAATGAGGTTACCAGAGCACACGTTGTAGAGGGCCTTGTAGACGTTCTTGTCCGATGCAAACCCAATGGTGGTGAGAATAGTCGAGTTGTTGAGACCAAGACCGTAGAAAGCGACATCCAGGAAGAACCAAGAGCCAGCCGTGCCGAGCAGGATCTTGCCGTGCTTCCACTGGCCAAAGTGCTGCCAGAAGTCCGCCCAGGAGGCCTCAGGAACCTGCAGGGTAGTACCCTCCTGGTCCTGGCGAAGGGCCTTGATCTCACCGTCGCTGGCGTTACCGTGCTGGCCGGAGACATACTTGTTGATATCGGCAGCAGCCTTCTCGAGGTCGCGAGCAACATCGAAAGTGTAACGGGGGGTCTCAGGGATGGTCAGACGGAAGTAGAGAGCGGCAACAGCCGGGACGGTACCAAAGCCGACAAGCACGCGCCAAGTCTTATCGATGGCGTTGATGCAGGCGTCACCGCACTCGGCAACCGAGTTGGCAGGCTCGAGAGAGTTCTTGAACCCAGCGACAGTGATGAGAGCAACGATACCGCCGGCGAGCTGGCCCCAGCCCTGGTTGGCGAACACAGCACCCATCATAGCGCCACGCCACTTGGTGGTGGCAAACTCGGAGGTAATAATGGACGACAGCGGGTAGTCACCGCCGATACCAATGCCCATAATAATACGCCAGAAGGTCATAACGCCGACAAAGTTGACGGCGGAGGAGCTGCCCGCGATGGACTGACCGATGGTGGCAATAATAATGATCATGAGCTCGAGACCGTAAATCTTCTTACGGCCGACGACGTCAGCAATCCAGCCGAAGAAGAGCTGGCCAATGACGGTACCGACCGAGGTGGAGACTTTGAGCAGAGTGGAGGTAGAGGTAGGGAGACTGGCATCGCCGCCGATGGTGGAACCCCAGTAGACATAACCAAGCATGGTGACGGCGATGTTGATGGCGAAAATGTCGTAGGCGTCAGTTAGGAAACCGATACCGGCGACGACGATGGCGCGGACGTGGTACCAGCCGAAGGAGGCATTGTCAATTTTCTCGAGAGCGAGACGACGACGCTCCATGGGGTCATCGATATGAGCGAAGTCATTGACAAAGTTGTGGAAGGCGGCGTTGCCGCCGGACGTCTTGTAGCCTGCGGACATTGTGTGAAGGGCGGGCGGGTGAAAGACAAGATGGTCGACCTCATGTTGGCGGGATCGAGGGTGCTCTATATAGCATCCGGCGGCCCTGCGAGGCCAAGGGCGGTCGGCATTGCCGCTCTCCAATTTTTTTTTTTTCGCTCTCGTCTGTTAGGACCACGGCCACCGAGCAGTCGCTTTTTTCGCCGTTGCTTTTTTTCCGGCAGGTCGCTATGCACGGCCCTTCTGCAGCAGAGAAGCTTATCTCGGGCCGGTCGTTAACGGAAACGGGCGTGGGAGGACGCGGGCGTCGGATTGGCTTGTGATGGTTGCGGGGACGCGACGACCTGGTGGCGTTGCTGAGCAACTTGCGCTAGATGGGCCCTCTCTGCACTGGCAGGACACCGCTGTGGTGCCTGTGCTTGGTGTGCTAGGTCGTGCGACACAGAACAGGGCCGCCAAGCCGGAACCAGGTTCCTCGGAGTCTGCCGGCGGCTTGGCGGCTTGGCGGCTATAGAACAGGGAAGCTGGCCACGCGAGTAGTTTGCTAAGGCTGTTCGGGCCCTCGTGCCGTTATGGCTCGCAGCCACTGACGCCTGCGGCGCACAGCTAGCGAACCGGGCCATGCGTTACGCAACGCAGCCCAAAAAACGTGGTTCCATCGTCCGCTGCCGTTGGCTCGAGCCGCAGGCCAGCGCGTCCTGCCGAACGCTGTGAGCGAATCGATCCCAGCACGTGGGCATCACCCGGCAGCGGGCTGCCGGTCGGGCGCCGGGACGCGTGCTGGAACCCCGGAGTGTCTCGGAAACAGGGTGTGAGACGGTCTTAGACAGCCCGGGTGTTGTGGGAAGGACGTCACACCAGGCCTGCTCGTGGCCGTGCTTCTCATTGGAGGCTTGGACGTCCAAGCACACGGAATCGCTCGACCACGCGTTTATGCTGTTCCGCTGGGGAGTGCAATTTTTTCACTTCTGCGTGGCCGAGGGCGCCCGAGCGGGGCGTCCGAGGAGTGGTGCGAGCATGGTACCGAGGCAGGTACTGGTTCTCTGCGACCGGAGGTCTCGGCGCGATGCTGGCCGATGTGCCAAGGACGGGTCCCCCAGCGCACGGACGTCGATGGTAGGGCGCTTGGCAACGACGACGGCTGGCGTCGGCCGCCCGGCATAGAATACAAGCTTTCGCGATTGTGCGGATCCTGACACTTTTGCGTGCCACAGTGGGAAAGAAGGAGGGGTATTTCCGCACTTGGACGCTCGGTTAAGCACGCAGCCGGATCCCACGGACGTATCATCGCTCAGGACTTCCGAGGCAGGGATTGTCCTCCGGCCACACCGTCCAACTCGTGGGACACCCCACGAGCTCTGCCGATCCGTGACCGGGGAGTCACTGGTGCGTCGGCGAGACACCATCGTGTACCAAGATAAGCGATTTGTCTCGGAAAGAGTGCCACGCCCTTGGTTCGTCAACCCCGGTGCCGCCGAGACGCTGGCCATTTCTTTGTCGTAAGCTGCGCGCCAAGCTTTCGCCTATCTCGCAGTTGACATGTGTTTCATGCGCGATTATGCGGAGGGCCGCCTAATCACTGGCGATAGCGCCCGTCGGGGCGGAAGCCCCGAACGACGAGCCAGGAGCGCTGCAGGCCGCCGTCACGGCCGTCTGGCTCGGTGTGGCCGCCGGCGAGCAGCCATCGATCACCGCTCGCGGCGTATTTCGGACAAGGACGCCGGTACGAACCCTGCAAATGCCTAATCGCGCGTGAGGGCGGCCCGGCTTCACCTGGTGTCTGCACGTCTCAGATTGCGTGGCGGCCTCTTGGGCCCCGCCAGGTACTGGCAGGCCGCTGTCGGGGGAGGCTACGGACTGTCCACAAGGAAAGCAGGATGCTGTATTCGGCTTCTACGCCTCGCATGCTGCGAGATAGTGTCCTGTCGGCCTATAGCGCGCTGCCTGCCAGGGGCGCGTGGCGTGAGCTGCTGCGTCTGCTTAGTAGAAGCGGGGCGGCGCCAGAGAGGAGTCCCACTGGGGAGCGCCGCCGTAGTGCTGGTCGTACGCCTGCGTCACCTGCTGCTGAGCGTTCTCGCGAGCACGACGCGAGTCGAGGTAGTCCAGACCCTTGGTCTCGATGAGCTTGTCGACCTCGGCGCCGGCAATGCCGGCGAGAAGCTCCTTGGCGAACTGGTGGGACACGGGTCTGCCCTCGGCCCTCTGGCGGTCCTCAAAGGCCTTGAACTGTGTCAGCAGGGCCGCAGGTTGCAGCAGCGGGGCGCACTTACCGCCTCAAACGAGGCAGCGCCAGCGATGACCTCGTGGGAGAGGCGGCCCTCGTGGCGGCCCTCGTAAACCTGGTCTCTCTGCTCGCCGAAGCCAAACACCATTGTGCTGTTGGCGAGAGAGGCTATCGCGATGCTGTATTTATAGCGGAGCCCGTGGCCAATGGCGCCATACCGTCGTCCAAGACATTACGTAGCTCTTAGAGCCATCTGGTTGGGCGGCCCGCTCGTGGCCGCCGGTCAAACCAGACCATGCGAGAGGGTCGTGAGGCCACCAGGGCGGTGGCGACAAGCAGACTCGAGCTGTCGTCGCTGGCGTGCCTCCCGAGCGTTCCTGTCGCCGGCCGCGAGCGCAGTAGCGGACACGGACGTCGGCAAGACAATAAGGGCCTTGGCCGACATTTTAGGTTTCTTGGCTACATGGGCACGGCCCCCGCGGGTCGTCGCTTCATGCATGGTGTCGTGCCTCGTCGCTCGGAGATACGCGGCGCTACCGGGCGGCACAGCAGCAGGAGTCCCGGGCTGGGACGCTGGCAGACACGGACCGCTGGCCGTGATACGGCTCTGCTGGCGCCGTGATAGCGGCGGCAGAGACGGCCGGGCGGCGGCCAGCAAAATGGCAGACACGGCTGGCGGCTGCTAGCGATGGCAGACATGCCGCTACAGTATGCCTGGCCAGGTGCACCATCCACAGCGGCCGAGTCTTTTGCCAACGCGGTCTGGGAGCGCCGGGGAACGCAGGGCGGCCCGCCAGTACAAAGACCCGGACCCCAAACAAGCAACGCCGCACGTTATCAAACGGCGTCCGTCGATTGCCGTGCAGCACGTGCCAGCGCTTTACCCTGCTGCGCCGGCTCCTCTCATGGAAGATCTCCGGGGAACAGCGCCCCGGTTCGCGGGGGGCCGTCCAGAAGCGCCCAAAAAATGGTCCTGCGTGCTTGTGAGCACGGCCGGGCGGCGGGCCCCAGTTCCGCGGGCCTAACGGCCACTGGGAAGGGCCCCCGGGACCCCCACACATACGAACGGCTGATCAGAGCAAGCCGCGCCGCCTGGAGGCTGCAGCAGCCGCATGTTTCCCGATACGGCAACTGTTACTCACCAGCGGACACCCGTCGAGGATATTTAATTGAGGGGTCCAAGACGCTCCGGGAACAGCCAATTCTACAGACTCCACCACCGAGACACCTACCTAGTCTCCGTGCGGTGACGCCACAAGCATCCACCGCCACCGGCCAAAGCGTTCTCCCTCCGTTCTCCCTCGCGTCGTCCAAGCCTCTTCCGCCTAGCAGCCTGTAGTGTAAAACCGCACGCAGTCTGTAACAGGTCCAAGACGGTTCTCCAGAGTCTTTTGTAGTCTTTACGCAAGTAGAGGCTAGAAGGGACACAAAGTACTCACCTCTCGGTTCTCCGTCCGCCAGACGCGCTGTCGGTCTTCGAGGAACAGCCTTCTTTTACAGAGCTTGTTTCACTCGAGTCCCCTACCGCCAGCACACTCGGTCTTCTGAGCACAGAGAGCAGCTTTCTACAGCACAAACCTCCGGACTTTTCCGACCTAGGACTCATATCCTTGGATCCACAGCAGCAGGACAGCAGCAGCAGCACCTGTACCGCTCCTCGCACCTTGTTAGGTTTGCTTGAGGACACCACTACCCAGCAGCAGCAATGGTATACAAATCCGAAGTACCCTGCCTTGTCGTCGTCGGCGCCGGCGCGCCGACACGAGCCCCCGTCGTGGGGCCCCGCGACAGACGCAGAGTTTAATGGCCAGCGCCACAACTCTGCATCTGACGCTAACTCTGATAGACACTTCTCGACTGGTACCTCTCTAACTGCACCTTCGCCCGCGCAGGTGCTTGAATCTCTCTCCAACACTCCGGCTACGGCGCACAACATCAGCCCGTGGCTTGTTGACCCCTCGGTTATTGAGACAGGGGGCGTTACGCCCGCCTGTCTCCATCGCGGCACCGCGTCCGCGCCCGCTGAGGCTCTGTTCGCAGAGCCGCAGCAGGCGGTGGGATGGGACGACGCCGTGATCGAGACGGCGCCCGGCACGGACGACCCCAAGCAATGGCCGTCCTTGTTCCCTTCTGCAGCAAGCGGCGGCTCGTCGCCGCAGAGCAGCGGCTCGTCTGTCTCTACTAGCACGACGCCGAACGTCGCGGTCGACAGCGGAGCCGGATACTGCATCTCGGGCAGCGCCAAACGCCCGGCGGAGGACGACGAGGACACGTCGCGACCCAGCAAGACGCAGAAGCGCGGCTCGATGGTCTTGTTTCGGTCCTTTTCGGCCGTCCAGAAGGACTTGCCGCCCGTGTGTCCGGCAAACCCGGCGGACCCTGCGTCTGTGCGGCGCGCGAAGAACACGGAGGCGGCGCGGCGGTCGCGCGCGAAGAAGCAGCAGCGCATTGTAGAGCTCGAGGAGATGGTGGCGGAGCTTACCACGCGCAATGCGGCGCTGACAGCCGAGGTCAAGGTGCTGCGCAGTCTCCGTGGCCTGGCGCCGTAGGTTTACAATGTATGTTTGCGTTTACAGTGTGTTGGTGGCCGGCTGTCGGCGTCGGCCGTGCTACAGTTTGTGACGGTCGGCATCGTAGGCGGCAGTGCTACGGTCTGAGGCGTTGGCGTCGTAGGCGGCAGTGCTACGGACTGTGGCGTCGGCATCGTAGGCGGCAGTGCTACGGTCTGTGGCGTCGGCATCGTACGTCGGCAGTGTACGGTCTGTGCGGCCGGGCCCGCAGGCGTCGGCTGTGTTGCGGTCTGTGGCGTCGGCAGTGCGACGGTCCAGCGGCTCGGCGTCGTCGGGAGTCGTACGATCCGCGTCGGCAGTCGTAAGGCGCGCAACGGCGGGCCGACGGCGGTCCGACGGGCAGACGCCGCACGACGCGTGCGGCGCCGCGGCGCGTCGCGCGGGGCACGTGATGGCCACGCGACCTGCGATGTCCACGAATGGGGCGAGCGACGGCGTATTTTTACCGCTGCATGCCTTGACAATATATGTGAGATTGGTTTTGACTGCCGCCTTGAAAGGCCTGGGGATCAGCGCTATTGCACAATAGAAAGGGCGGTATTATGGCGTTCGCAGGCCGAGTTTTGGCCAGCCGGGCGCCGCGGCTAGCGGAGGGCTAATAGTGTGCGTCCGGGCGAGGTCTGTTTGTTTTGGCGCCGTCCGTGGGGGGCTGCTGGCCGTGCCGGCCGCGACCATGGCGGTCCGTAGCGCGACGGCGGTCGTCCGGCCGTGACGGGTCTGTAGCGTCAGGGTGGTCGTCACGGCTGTGACGGCCGCCGCCACGGCCATCCCTGGCCGGCCTCGTGCCGGGCCAGGGTTCAGCGGTGCATGGACATGTGTCCGGTTCGCGAGGCGACGGCGGCGCGAGGCGAGGGTGGACGGGGGCGCGGTGCGCGCCGAAAAAATACAGCGCCTGCGCCGGGCGAGGAGGCGAGGAGGCGAGGAGGTGTGGGCCCCGGCGCCAAAGCCAGAGACCCGGGCGGCGGAGGGGCGTGTGTACGCCCCCCTTGGTACTTCAGGGTTTCGCACAGCCCCGGCCGGCAAAAGCAACGGGGCGAGATCTCATGCAGTGGGCGTGTCAATCCCTTCGCCAACGGTGCGGCATGGTGCAATCGGTCCACAGCAGCGGGCTGAGCCCTGGGGGGATCCCAGACGAGCGTGCGTCTGCCGGGCACCCGGGCTGGAGCGTGGCAGCCGGCAGCCGGGGCGGCCTGGACCCAGGGTGCCCCAGGCGCCGCGGCCGCCCCCTCTGCGCCCCCATCCACAGCGTCAGCGACAAGGGCAGTACAAGCAACGCTTCCGAGGGTTCGGGCAGCGCAGCCGGTTCACGGAATTCGACTCCGCAGCCAGGCT
>JANJPH010000009.1:0-81263 GCA_030407195.1 [Candida] tunisiensis
CCGCCCGCTCGCCGCCACGCCTACGCTTGCCGTCGCACGGGCCCCCGCGGCCCCCACGGCAACTTTAGCCGGGCCGGCCGTTGATCCTTACAGAGCAACTGAATTGAAGAATGCTATGTTACATGTGTGCTATCGCTCTCCGACCGGGTGTCTGGTGCTGTGTCGTGGTCACCGATGTCCGTGCTCGTCGTCCTCGCCGTTGTCTTTACCGGCGTCCGTCTCGTCCGACGTCCGACGTCGCCATTCACGTCGTTCGTTGCTTCACGCCGTCTCGTCTCGTCGTCGTCTCCTAACGACGTCGACTGTCTCTTCACGACGTCGACGTCGATCTCGTCTCCTCGTCATCTCCTAACGACGTCGACTGTACTCTTCCCCGACGTCGACCTCGATCTCGTCTCCTCGTCATCTCCTAACGACGTCGACTGTACTCTTCCCCGACGTCGACCTCGATCTCGTCCCCTACAACGTCCATCGTGCACGTCGTCACGACGTCCACCAACGTCCGACCTCGCTCATCTTCCTCTAAAACAACGTCCATCGTGCACATCCGACGTCGATCATCTCTTCACCGACGTCCTCCACTACATCACCGCCACACCACCCACACCTACTCGTCGTCGCTCTCCTCCTCGGCGTTCTGCAACCAGTCCACCCACTTCGCCGCCAGCCCCGCTATCGGACTCGCCTCGCCGCCCTGGCGCCACCACGCAAACATCTGGTCCTCCTCGACCACGTCCTCGTCGTACAGCGCCGACAGCGCATAAACCAGTATCCGCGAGCCCAGATCCGACCCCCGCCGCCGGCACTCGGCCTCCAGCACCGCCAGCAGGTCGACGTAGTCGTCCGCCTCAAAAGCCTGTCGGCTAAACAGCGGGCTCCACTTGGCAAACACCGTCTCGGTGGCCTTCTTGACCTCGAGCGTCCCCGTGTCCACCAGCCGCGAAATGTGCTTGACCAGCGCCTCTATTGTCGCAACACGCACCTCGTGGTACGACACGTTGAGCGCCATGCGCAGCGTGTTGAGCTCCAGCGCAGCAATGTCGGTGGTGTGGTTCTCGGTGATGGCCCGCTCAATCGACGCCACCGCCTCGCGGTGGAAGTTCTCCTCTACGCCGTCGTCCGAGCCCACAGTCATGTTGCTGTACCGCCGGTCGCGGCTGCCGCTCCGAACAACCTTGCGCTTGGTGCCGAGAGAGTGGATCGACGCGTCTGACAGGTTCAGCGCTGCCATGTTGTACAGCGCGGATGGCCGTGCGCACCCGTCCTCTTCTGCGTCGCTCTCGTCCGAGTCGGCGTAGTCGGCGTAGCTTTCCTCGCCGTCTGCCACGATGCGGGTGGAAATCAAAGTCTGTGGTGGCACCCTCACACCGAACGACACGATGGCGTCGTCCTCGACACGCGCTCCAGCGCCAATGTGCGCCCCGCTCGCCACAATGGCGTTCTCGATGACGGCCCCGTCTTCGATGACCACGTCGTCCCAGATATAGGCGTTGCGCAGCGTGACACGGTTGCCAATCTCGCAGCCACGCCCAATGACGGACTGCTCCACCGTGGTGGCGTCGCCGATGAACGAGCCCGAGCCTATGACCACGCCAGAGACGAGGTCGGCGCTCTGCGCCAGCACCACACACTTCTCCTTGTAGATGTGTCCCCGCTGGTAGCTGAATGTGGCGTCGTCGCTCAGATTGGAGTCTGGGCACACAGGGTAGGCGTAGCGGTTGATCAGGTCCTTCGTCACACCGTAGTACGTCTGCACCGAGTCGACGCGCGCGGCATAGCTGTCCTTGTCGATAATGTGCGCGTAGATTGTCTTTCCGAGGATGTCCGACGTGAGAATGCCCTTGACAAAGTGCCCGCGCACCTCGTCGTAGTCAAAGTTCTCCTGGAACAGCGCTGGCACGTCCGGGGTGCACACATCTATCTGGCAGTCAATGAGGTCGCTCCGCAGCTCAATGGTGTCCACGCCCAGGATCTCAGTGTCGAGGCTGACGCTGCTGTGCGGCAGCGTCGGAGCGTCTTTCGACCGACCATCGACGGCTTCCTCGTCGCTGTCGCTGTCGCTGTCGCCATACGTGCCCCAGCCCAACGACAGCACGTCGCCTTCGTACCGGAGACAGCGACCCGTGGCCGCGTCCAGCACAAAGAGGCCCGGGCGGAGCCTTGATTTCGATCGGTGGAACGGCGATGCCTTTCGGAGCACCATGGTCATGATCTGCTCCTTGTCCTTTGAGCGCTTGCGCTCGCGGTGCGCCTCGAGAATCGGAGCCATGTCAATGTTGGTGACGACGTCGCCGGCGACGAGCAGGAAGTCGCTCTTGATGATGCCCTTGGTGTCTATGTCGCGCATGACGTCGCCCACGCTGGTCGAGTCGGGACAGGCCACCGTGTGGACGACGAACGGCGAGGCAGGCCCGTTCCACTTGCTGCTGTCGAGGTACTCTTGCACCCGCTCGGCCTGGTTGCAGCACGTCACGTAGACCTCGGTGACGCCGGCCGTGGCCAGGAACTCGAGGGTGTATTCGATGAGCGGCAGGTTTGCCAGGGGCATGAGACACCGAGGGAGGTCGTGTGTGAGCGGCGCAAAGCGCCGGTGGTAGGTGTCGGCCAGGACCACCGCCTGGAGCGCCGGATCCTCCTCTGCCACGCGTTTTGGCGGCATCTTGCTAGCAATTGTCCTCGTGGCGCCCGTCCGTGGTGTGTCAGGCCAGCCATAAATTTCAGGGCCCGGTTGGGTAAACCCTGACCCTGTGGACACAAAACCCTCGACATCCCCGAGGTACCCGAACCTGCCACGGGTCACGGTGGCCGGGCGACACAAGAGCCAGGGCCCAGCATGACGACCACGACCACGCCGCCCATTGAGCTCGACCGCATGTCGCTCCCCAAGATCGAGGAGATGGGTGGACTAGCGTTCAGCCCACGGCGGCCCCCGACTCGCCGACTCCTCCTGGTGGGTCTGATCTTTGCTCAGCTCGTGTCGGTTGCCGTCGTGGCGTACGAATACAAGGCCAGATACGCCGTTTCCCCGGCCGGAACGTCCGCGCTCGTCTCGTGCGTGCTGTGTGGGCTCTCGCAGGGCGCGGTCCAGCTGTTTGTGACCCGACGGCTGAGTCTCAGCAAGCTCGTCAAGTTCTACGTGTGGGGCATCTTCAACGGACTCCAGTCTCACTACTGGTACAGCTTCCTCGCCGAAACCATCCCGCCCATCCCGCTACGCATCCTCACAGACCAGGCGGTCGGCGCGCCGTGCTTCATGTCGGTGTTCTTCATGTACAGCGCGTGGTGGGACCGCGCCTCCATCAAGACCGCCCTGACGGTGCAGTACCCCAAGGCCCTCAAGACATCCTACCTGATATGGCCGCTGTTTTGCGTCGTGGCCTTCTACATTCTCCCGTTCGACATGCTGGTGCCTGCGAACTGCGCCGTCAACGTAGTGTGGACGGTCATCCTTGGCATAATCTCCAACTGATGTAACGACTTTACGACATAGACAACGTATTTATTCCCTTGCACGTCGTGTTGGCACGTGGCATCGTTCCATACAGCGTAGCAGAAAGGCCTACTACAGGGCAGCGACAAGCTGTCGAGACTGGCGCCAGACGCTGTCACTGGCCACAGAACGCATAGTCTCACCGCAGAGCCGTTTCTTGACCACCAAAAAAAAAAATCACGAATTGGAACGCAAAAAATGCTCCATGCCAGGCTCGAACTGGCGATCCTTGCGTGTCCTATTCACAGACGTGATTCAACGACTATAAGCACAATGCCCTAACCAACTAGGCCAATGGAGCGCGTCCGAAAAATATTGCAAAACTAAGCACTATAGGGTGCCGGTGCAGTGGGCGGAGAAGCAGGCTGCCCAGTTTGGGCCGGTTTTGGCCTGCTTGGGCCGATCTCGGCTACCTCAGCGAGCCCATAGACAGCTGCGGCACCTGAGGGCCCTCGTACGCTCGTTTCGGCCCTGTCGCGTGCCCTCCAAAATCGTACCGTCGTCGCCAGCCGCCACAGCCTTCGGTTCGCCGCAAACCGGGGCTCCGATGGCGTTGCCGCCTGCTCTGCGCTGCCGGATCGGCTTCCCGGAGCCGGCCTCAGCGCGGCTCGAGCTCTACTGGCTGCCAGCCACAGTCGTGCAGCGCCGAATAAATCACGCGGGAGAGACAAAAATGTGATGCAGACGCTGACATCACGGACCTCGGAATGGACATCACGAACCGACAATGAGCCAGGATGCCTCGGACCCCTGGCTGACACCGGAGCAGGCGTCGCTGCAGCTCGTGGCGACTTCGATCAAGAAGCACCACCTACCAGTCGGCCCGCTGGTGGTGAGCTCTCTAGTGGGAGGCATCTTCTTTGCAATAACGGGCCTGGTCTACGTCAACGTACAGGCGGGGATGCCTGACGTGTACGAGAGAAACCCCGCCATCGTGCACATAATCCAGGGCTTTACGTTCCCCAGCGGGCTGCTGTTCATCATCATGACTGGGGTCGATCTGTTCAACTCCAACATCATGTTCTTCATTGTGGGCGTGCTCCACAGAAAAGTGTCAGTGGGCGCGCTCGCCAAGAGCTGGACCGTGTCATGGACCGCCAACCTTGCCGGGTGCCTGTTTTACGTCTACGTCATGAACAAGCTGAGCGGATCCATCGCCGGCGCGCACATCGAGGTGGCAAGTCGTGAGATTGCAAAGAGCAAGGTGCTGGACCCATCGTGGGTACAGATCCTGCTGCGGGCCATGGTGTGCAACTTTCTCGTGTGTCTCGCGATATACATGGCGTTCATGTCACGCCCGCTCCACGTCAAGTACGTTGGGGTGTTGCTGCCGTGTATGATGTTTATTGTGTGTGGCTACGACCACGTCATTGCTGACATGTGTGTCCTTCCGGTGGCGATGCTAAGTGGCGCCCAGGTCGGGGTAGGGACCTTCATCTGGAAGTGTCTCATCCCAAACACGCTAGGAAACGTCATCGGCGGAGTAGTCTTCGCCGTGGCGATCCCCTGGTATCTCCATATCTACGTCGCAGGCATCCACAAGCGCGACGACATACCCATCTTCACCAACGACCAGGACTACCTCCGCCAGATCAAGACGGCAGAGCAGCTGCCCAACGTGGAGATGTTTCCGGCTGTGTCGCACGCTGCCTCAGCTATCACCAACGTCCTGAGCCGCCGCTCTGGGAGCTCTGGTGCACGCCCGGGCGACACTGGCTACCGGCTCCGGCGGCCGTCGCAGGTGGGCCCGCCCATGACTCTGCCGAGCAGACAGATGGAGCTGCAGCAGAAGTACCACCCGAACCTGTTCAGCGACAGCGACAACGGCGGCAGCAGCAACGAGCTGGAACGCGAGACGACGCCGGCGATCGAGTCGCTCGTCAACCACGCGACGTCGCCGATGGCCTCGAGCAACTCCTCGGCGCACAAGGTGACGCCGTACTACGGCGCCCAGAGTCCGGCCGCGCCCGGCCAGCCCCGCCCGCACCGGCGGTCGAGCCACGGCGCGCCCAAGGACCTCGAGAAGCAGGCTTGACCGTGCACGTCCATCGGAGACGGCTGGCCCGGCCCGCCATAGAGTTTACGCGACACGAACCACGAGACGACGACCTTCGATGCTAGCAATGTATACACTTTCTTGCCACCCAGTACACGTATTTCCCGTTTGGGAAAAAGCCGCTAGCACGATTTGCCACCCGGTACGCACATTTCCCGATTGGGAAGTCCATTCGCCACTGCCGGGTAACAGGCGCGCAAATGCCATGCGGCTCGACGCGTCGGAGCGCGCGAACTAGGACAGCAACGTCAATGGAGAAGCTGGAGTTCGAGTACCAGCTCGTGCCACGCACCGGCAAGGCAATTGCGACGGCACAGCTCCTCAAGCGGTTCCAGGTGCGACCCTCGGCCCCGGCGACGGCCCGGCCAGCCTCTACACCACGCAGCTAACTCAGATCCTCAATGACAAGCTGGCGGCACTGGAGCAGGACAAGGTGGAGCAGGACTCGCTGGTGCAAGTCGCGAAGGACCTAGTCCACAACAACCTCATCCAGCACAAGGACCGTGGCGTTCGAATCTATGTTGCATGCTGCATCGCCCACATACTTCGTCTCTTTGCACCAGATGCGCCCTACACGCTGAAGCAGCTCAATGTGAGTCCCTCTTGTGTCGCCTGGCGCACCCGCTAACACATACCATATTCACCTTTTTTGTTGACGAGTTTCGCGGCCTTGGAAACGCAGATTCGAGCTATTTCAGGCAGTACTACGCCCTTCTCGAAACAATATCAGACGTCCGATGCATAGTCCTGCTAGGCGACTTCCCCGACAGCGAGGAGCTAACGATACGGCTCTTCGAGAACCTCTACAGTGTGGTCCAGAAAGGCTGCTCGAGTGGCGTTGAAATCCTAATCGCCTCGGTGTTGAGTCAGCTGCTGTACGAGACCGAGACTCTTCCGCGGCCATGTCTCAAGCTCGTCCTGTCGCGTTTTCTGGGCGGCGCTGAACCAGAGCGAAAAGATCGCGGCACGGCCCCGCTGCCGGTATCGTACCCTGGCTACAACCTGAGCAAGACGGTCTGTCTGGATAGCAGCGATGTCGTCGCCCGTGCTGCCGCACAGCACTTTAATGAGCTCCTCAGCGAAGCTCTCGAGGTAGATGGCGACGACACTGAGCTCGTGAAGACCCACGACCTTGCGATCGCAGTGTGGCGAGCGGTGCCTGAGGTTTTGGGGGCAGTAGTGGGGCAGATCGAACAAGAGCTTCAGGTGGACTCGTCTGCAGTTCGTACGGAAGCCACGCGGGCTATTGGTGCAATGCTCGGCCACGCCCCAAGCCGTCTATCCTTCGCTCGGGAGCATGCCAGCACTACCAAGGCATGGCTCGGGCGTACACGCGACAAAGCTACGAGGGTCCGGTTAGCGTGGGTCCAGGCTGCAGAGCTTATCCTCTCCAACCGCAATGACTCCGTTGTCGGAGACGTTCTCAGCGGGCTTGCTGACAAACTCAACGACATTGATGACAAAGTTCGACTAGCCGCTGTGCAAGTGCTCGAGGGATTGACGCCTGACACAGTTTTCACTAAGGTATTGGCGGGTCCTGGCGATGTCGTGTCCCAACTCTTCATGTCGTTGAGGCAGAAGTTGCGGGACAAGCACCAGCCTCTTCGCGAGGAGGCATTCCGGGTCTGCGGCAAGCTTTACGATGAAGCCTACACCTACGCTGCCGGAGCCAATTCAGGAGAGGACGGCTCTGTCCGCCTTGAGACCGGGGTGCCTGCTGCTTTGGCATGGATTCCAGCCGAGGTACTAGGCACCATTTATGTGAACAACAAGGACGTGAATCTGTCCATTGACATCACCCTCTTTGAGCGGTTAGCACCAGCATCACGGAACGATGGAGACTTTGACCGAGTGGCGCGTCTCCTCACAGTGGTTAGGTCACTCGACGCAGACGACGCAGCGCATAAGGCCTTGCTCAACATTCTCAAACGGCAGGTACACTACGCCTCTTACCTTCGTACGCTCTACACGGTCGTTTCCCAGGACGATGAATCTGGCGCAGCACAGCGAAAGGCCTCGTTGCACAAGCTGATTACTATCCTCGCGGGTCAGTTCCCCGAGAGCCTAGGGGTGTCAGACGTACTGTTGAAGTTTGTGGAGAACCCCAACAAGCGCAACCTCTCTCTTCTTGCGATGTGTGTGAACCCAGAGTGCGAGCTAAGTAAGGTTTTGCGTGCACAACGAGACTTGCTTCAGCGCATGGATCAGGATCCGGCATTGACAGCGCTGCTGCGAAGATCTTCATACCTACTCATCAACCGTAGCAGCATTGCCCCATTAGTGGAACTGTCCCAGCAGCCGACGTCACCTTTGTACAACACGGCCCACAACTTTCTTCGCAATGTGGCATGTCTTGATCCCGCAGTCGTGAAGCCACACTTCACTGAGCTGCTCCAAGTTGCACAAGGCTTGACTCCTGCTCACGGCACACAAACACCTAAAGCGAGCCCTCGCAAGACGACTGAGGCTCGGAAAGACGAGTTTAAGGCACCAGATGACAGTAATGTCGACAAGCTGAAGACTGTGGCTTACTTGGCCAAGACGTTCTCTGGTGCAGGGGGGCTTGACACTGACGACCAGCTTGTGGCGACACTCGAAGCATTTGCATTGCGAGGGAGTCCAGCAGAAGCGAAGGCCGCGTGCCGCATCATAGGTCTCACGGACCAGCGCACCGAAGTGGCAAAACGGATTGTTGATCGCGTGATGTTGCGCCTCGATAAAACACGCGCAACATTTGCCACGCACCTCGCAGCCCTATACGCCCTCAATATGGCGGTGCCAGATGTCATCGAGCCTCATTTTCCGGAACTCACAGCGTACTTGTTGGCTGACGTTCTCCTCAAGTCGGACGAGGCATCGGAGGACGGCGATGCTGAGTGGGTACCAGACGCTGATGTTGGTATCGAATGTCAGAACAAGGTGCACGCCATTCGTTTGCTTGTGTGTAGGGCGCGCGTCCTGGGTGAGAACCAAACTGTGGCGCCCGACATCTCCGCGGCTCTCTTCAAACTGCTTATATCGCTGATCACCAATCGTGGAGAAATCATACCGGAGGAAAAAGGCAAAACACCACCCAGTGCGCGATCACGACTGCGCCTCACTGCGGCAATAGAGCTTCTCAAGCTTTCCCGGATACCTGTGTATGACAAACTGATTCGCCCATACGATATCTCCAAGCTCATCCTCCCCATTCACGACACTGTTCCAGAAGTACGTCGCGCGTTCCTTCACCGACTCACGAAGTACCTTACTCGAGGACTGATTTCTGATCGCTATCTTCCTCTCGTGTGGGTGGCAGCATTTGAGAAAGATCGGGTGCTGAAGGACTTTGTGACAACTTGGGTCAAGGCCCAGGGTCGGCGACAGCGACAGCAAACGGAGGAGCAGCATGCGTCTGACAGCGATAACGTGGCCATCACTCGTCATGAGACTGCCTTCCCACGATTTTTGCATCTACTAGCTCATCACACCGATCTCTTTGAGGAAGGCATACCACTGGGAGACTCCGAAGCCAACTCCACAGAATCTCGCGTAGCAGAGCAGTGCGAGATTGTCTGTTTGTATGTCGTCTACTACCTGGAGACGGTGGCAACAGAGGACAACGTGTCACTTCTCTTCTACCTCGCACAGAGGGTGAAGCAGTATCGAGATGCGCTGACAGAGGATTCTACAGTCCTGTATGCCGTGTCTGATTTGGCTCAGCTGACCATCCGCGTATACCACGACTACAAGGGATGGACGCTGCCGACCTGGCCTGGGAAGAAGTCCTTGCCTGCTGACCTCTTTGCTCCCATGCCTTCTGTTGAGGAAGGTCGGGCTGCGGCGCGCACCGTGCACTATCCGGAGGAAGTGACAAGCCGACTTGATGCCGCTGTACGCGCGTCTGCGCGCAAGTACGCGGCTCAGCCTGGTGCTGCCACCCGTGGTCACTCTCGGAAGCGCAGCGGCCAGCAAAATGATCTTGACTACACTCCAAAGCGACCGCGCAGACGACGGCGTGCCTCTAACGCGGAGGAATCCAGCAGTGATGACGGGGACGCCGACGAGGTGTACATTGCACGACCCACTCGGCGGGGACGCAACGCAGCTCGGCAGTCTCGGCGAGAATCCTCGCCAGAATCCATAATATCGGAGTCTGAGGAGGAGAAGGAGGACGAGGAGGAGGACGAGGAATCAGCAGCACAGTCGAATGACGATCAACCTGGTCCTGCAAACGGCGTTCTAGACGACAGTGACGGTATGCTCGACAGCTCGTCGGATGAGGAAAGGGCCGCTCGTGCACCGTCCCATAGGCGTAGCAACGCCAAAGCACCTCAAACTCGCCGGATCAGTGGACGGAGAGCAGAGAGGATCCACGCCTCTACCCCAAAAAATTCGGGCCACAAGCAAAGCTCCTCCATCGCCTCGGCACCGTCTAAGAGCACTACGCCGAAACGGCGGATCGGTCGTGGCCGTGCTTCTCTCAAAGCCGAGGTCAAGGCCACTCCGACGCCGGAGGAGTCACTGAAACCGCGACGGACGTCGTTGCCAAGAGGGAAAGAGAACGTCGACTCATCGATAGGAAAAACGAATTCAAGACGACGGTCTCTGCGCAAGAAATGACCAGAACTGTATAATAGTGGATAGTATTAATGTACAACGTTCTTACTCGTCTAGTAGAAACTCCAGCAAAGCATCTTTGCCTTTGATTTCCATCAGTTTCTTGATCGCCTGAAGCTGTTTGCGCTCCGCAGCGGACAGCTCCTCCGCATCCTCTGTGCTCTGGCGACGTAACGCGCGGCCTCCTACCACTCGCGATCCCGAAGATGTCGTGGACGCGCGGTCATCTTCGAGATGTGCCGCTTCGAGGAGGGTTGCGACAGCATCGCGTGACCGCGCCTGGGCGGCTTCAGCTGAGCCATCAGCCTGAAAATACGCCAGGTTGCGGATGGCCTCTTTTGTGGTGGGCTCAGCGTGTACCAAGTCGTCCAGCGCCACCAGCTGCCGCTCAACCAGCCGTTGATCCAGAGCTTCCGATGCGAAGCCGCTGGGGTGGGTTCGGGCCCGTTTCGCGGCGTCGATAAAATCCAGCGTGATGCCATTCTCTGGCAGTCGATAAACGACGCCTTCGATGTTGTACGACCGGGCGTTGTGCCGTGGCACACGAGCCCTTACGCCCGTCTCGGTATCGGATAGCTCATCAAAGATGTTTGGCACTGGACGCAGGTCTGTAGCGTAGGCTTCGTCCTCTGAGGCGTTCAACACCTCGATGTCGCCGTCATTGCGAAAGCCGCGGCGCAGCGCCACGTCAAATATCTGGTGCTGGCGCGGACGACGGCGCCGCGGTGCGACGTGGTCGGCATGATTGGGGCACTTCCACTTTGACCCTAACGTCTTGACCGTGCTCAATGGCGGGTCCAGACAGTCTAGGTGCCAGTACAGCGTGCAATAGTCGCAGGACGTAATTTGCTGTCCCGTGAGAGCAGAGCGACCGCACTTGTAGCATAGCACGGGATGTCCGTTTTTGTCCTGAAGCCGCGACAGCTCGGCGTCGTCCAGGAACTTGAGAGTCGCACTTTTGCGGCTGTCGTCCTGGTACTCTCCGTCCGGACTGGTAGTCACACCTTCAAAGCGCTCGCGGATGCGCTTGGGCAACTGGAACTGCAGAGGGTTTCGGCGCTCCAGCTGATTCAGCAGCTGGCTGAAGAGGCCCCTGCGGTACGGAGTCGGCGGTCGCCGCTTCGCACGACACTCCACGCAGTGCCAGTCGCCCTCGGGGAGGCTTTCCTCGTCTATGGGCGGATTGACACACGTAAAGTGAAACGACTTTGGGCACGTCTCGCAGCAGAGAAAGCGTCCGATGCCGCCACAGACGCAGCAAAAGTCGTCGTTGTCTTTGGTGGGGTCCTCGTAGGTGTCGTTTGTGTTTGCGCCAGTTCGCGGCACTTTGGTGTAGTCGACGGTGCCGTAGCCAAACGGGTTCTCCCGTGGCTGCCTGGGGCTGGAGTACTTGATGCGCTTGTTGCGTTTGCGGGGCGTCGAGTGCGCCGGGATCGTCCACAGCCGGTCGTCGTCCTCGTCATCGTCTGGCGACATTCGCGACCGTTTCCGGGGCGGCGAGTCGACGCCGCCCATCACGGCGTCCATGAGAGCGGCCTCATTGAGGCTAGGCGAGTCGCCGTTCTGCGAGAGGCGGATGCTCCGTCTCGTATGGCTTGGCTTGGTCAGCTTGGACGACAGATTCGTCTTGAGCCTGGCGTTGAGCTTTGTTTCAGTGTGCGCCAGCCGGTTTGGCGCAGGCGACGGCGACCGCGAGGGAGAGCTTCGCAGGGACGGGGCCTCCGAGGGGCGGGCCGAGACGGCGGCGCTGCCGGCCGGCGTTGCGTTTTTTGGCGGCCGTCCCCGCCTCTTTGGTGGCTTTGCGCCCAGCGGCAGGCCATTGACGCCCGGCTTGGGGTCCGCCAGCGGCGGCTCGGCGAAGCGCTCCTTCTTGACGATGGGCTCAGACAGCGGTCTGGGCGCCTCCAGCGGCTCGGCGTCGGGCTCGAGCTTTGCAGGCGCTAATGGCTCTGAGGAGCCCTTGTCGCGGAGACGGGGCGACCGCCGACTCGGCTGCGTGTCTCGTGCCGGCTGCCGCGGCGACACGACCCGCGGGCGCCGGTGGGCGCGGCCCACATCGCTATTGAGGTGCACGGTCTCGCGGCTGACGTTGCTCTGACGGCGGCCGCCCCGGCCCGCGCGTCCGTTGGCCGGGGATGGGGACGCGGAGCGCGACGGAACGGGGTCGGAGTGGCCGTTCGTGGCGGTGTGGGCGAAGATGCCGCGCGGGGCGTCGGCCGGGGCCGGGTCTCGGGTGGAGGAGCGGGCCTTGAAGACGATGCCACGCTTTGTCTGCTCTGTCGGGGTCGCGGCTGCGCCAGAGCCCTCGCGTACGCTGATTCCGGAGGCCAGACGCTTCTCGGCCATGTCTGGGGCGGTAGCCGGGTGCTCGGCGGCCATGGAGGGGCCCCGGGCCGCGTGTCTGGGGCGCTCAGCGGGGTCCGTTCGCGTGGTTGGGGATGGGTCCGGCGTCGCCACCCGCGCCAGCCAGACAGCAGCGGACGGCGAGGGGGGTTTTTGGGCGAGCCGTAGTGTCAGCGACGGCCAGGCGTTCCAGGGGCCCAGTTCTTGTGGACGCTGTGAGCTCTGAGTCCGTGTCCAGGCGGCGGCTCCCCGTGTGCTCGCGTTCCCCGTGCTCTTTGATTTTTCGTGTTCGGTGCGAGTGGAAAATGCAGGTGGTGACCATAAAAAAGGGCGCGCGGAACGGGCGCGGCGGCGGGCCGCGGGCGCAGAGTGAGGGCTACGGGGGCGGGAGCGGCGCGGCCAAATCCGTCGCGGCGCTGGCGTGGCCCTGGATTTTTCTGGGGTTTTTTGGGGTTTTTTTCTAGGTTTTGGGGTTTTTGGGATTTTTTGGGCTTTGGCTTTGGCTTTGGACTTGGGCTTGGGCTTTGGCTTTGGCTTTGGCTATGGCTTTGGCTTTGGCTTTGGCTTTGGACTTGGACTTCGGCGTTGGCTTTGGCTTAGGGCTTAGGCCTCTGTCGGCTGCGTGCCTCTGCGATTGGCCGCCGCCGTGCCGGTGCCGGTGCCGGCGCCGTGCCGGCGTGAGCACCTCGACAACACCCGGCCCGGTTGCTGTTTACGTTTGCCATTTGCTGCTCCGTCTCCATGCGGCCGCCCGTGGCAATTCCTGGCCTCTACAATTTTTCTCGCGCCCGCTACGGGTCCTGGCATTCGCCACTCGCAACTGCCGTTCAGCCGCTACAGCCCCTGCCGACCAGCCAATTCTGGCACCCTCCGTAGACGCGAAATCAGGCCTCTCAAGACTAACTTTTGCGCCTCGCTCGCCAGGAACACATCTTTGTCTCCATGAATTTTCTGGTTGGCTCCTGCACGCCTGTGTCGGAGTTCGGCCAGCTACATCCGAGACGCTCTCGCCGGTGCCAGAAAAGCGGCAACAAGGGCGGCGCCGTCGCCGCATTTCTACCATTTTGCCGGACGCCTCGGGTGTCTGCGATTTTTTCGACGGGCTCTCTTCGTTCTCGAGGTCCTCTGTTGGCAAATAATGTCTGTGTAAATGAACGTCCAAAAGTCAGGCCCTGCTGCCCTGTTGTAGATGACCGTCCGACACACGCGCCCTGCTGCCAGCAGCAAGGACAGGCCTGGCGCCGAATCGCCACTTGTATGTCACGTCCAGCCCGCTCGGCCACTCGCGCCACTCCTACAATCTTACATTGCCCTAAATACTGCGTGCCACTAAGCTCGTGCCACCAATCCGGCACCAAGCAACTGCGGCCACCTTTTCGGCACTCAGCAACTGCGGCCACCTTTCGGCACTCAGAGACTGCTGCCACCTTCCAGCACTCAGCACTGCGCGCCACCAACTCGGCAGCCTAGTACTGAGCCTACTTCTCCTCGGCGGCCTTCTTCTTCTTCTTGTTGGTCTTGAGCGGCTGCGCGAGCAGATCGAGCACGTCCTTGTCCTCAATCTTCTTGTCAGACTTGAGCTCAGGCGGAGGCGGGCCGGACAGCTTCACAGTGCCCGACTTGGTGAGCGCAAAAGTCGTGAAGAACTGCGCAATGTACTCGCCGTCCTTCTCGTAGAGAACGTCGTAGGGGATCACGAGCTGGTGGTTGATGCACTCGGTCAGGCCCATGCGGGCCTTCCGCGCGTCCTCAAGGGTGCGCACGTTGAACGGGAACGCGCCGGCCTTCTTCTTCACCTCGGACAGCACCATGCGCGACGTCTTGAGCTTGAGATCGTATGTGAGATCCTGCTTTTTGTAGATCGTCGTGCGAGTGTTGCCAGCCTTGGTCTTGCCAGTGCCCGAAGACACAAGGATGTCAAGGCCGTACACCTCGCCCTCCTCAAACACACACTCGGGCACGCCGCGACGCTGCTCGTCATTAGGGTTGATGATGATCTGCTTCTTGCCGTCAGGCACGTTCCGCTCCTGGTTGTGCGAGAGCATGCCCTCAAGAGCGGTGCAGCCGTAGGCTTTGGCGACCTTGTCGACCACCGCGGTGACCTCGTAGTTCTTGTTGCCTGGCCGCACGGTCCGGATCGCCGCCTCGGTCGCATACCATGCAGCGGCAATCACGTCTGCCTTCTTGTCGCTCGCAGCGCCGCCCACGACAAAGGTGTCTGCGACAATCGACGCAAAGCCGTCCACCTGTGCGCCGAGCGTGACCTTGACGAGGTCGCCGTCCTTGAGCTCGACCTTGGCCTCCTCGTCAGAGTCGAGCGGCGAGAGATGGGCGACGCAGTTGTTGGGCGAGATCGCAGTGGGGAAGGCAATGCCCTTGGGCATGTCCTTCTTGCCCTTGTAGATTTTCCCCGTCTCCTCCGTGAGCAGCCTGTCGCCCTCCACGCAGAGATCGTAGACCTTGGCGCCGGCCACAGCCTTCTCGCGCAGCGCCTTCAGCACCCGGGCGCCGATCTCGCCGGCCGTCTTGTACTTTTGCACCACATCCGGGTTCGCGACGGTGTAGTCGACTGTGTTAGAGGTGGTCACGTGACGGGATGGCAGGCCGCCTGGCTGGCACGGGCCGACAGCTCAGAGCCGGTCGGCAGGCCCTGCCGGCCGCCGAGGCGGGCCAATTGGCCGGCGTCGCACGCACCCTCGGTGTTCTCTGACATTTCTCGCTCGCGTGCGCTCGTGGACTGATGATCGTGTGTGTCTCGAGTCTCGAGAGTTGCGTTTGGCGGGCTGGCAATGAAAATTTCAGCGTCACGTGACGGGGGTGCATCGGCCGGACCCCTCGCCATCAGCCACGATGCTCGCGAGGACTACTGTCGCACGGACGGCGCCGGCGCGCCTGCGGCTCGGCCGGGCGTTCTGCGTGAGCGCTGCGGCCCGGGGAGCCACCGAACTGGACCCCAGCAAGGTCGACCGATGGGTGCCTAGACACGGCACGTACCCGAGGGACTTCCTCGTCGGCGGCAGCCACTGTGGCGTCAAGAAGGGCGGCCAATTGGACCTGGCAGTGCTCGTCTCGACGCGCCAGCCGACCGCCGCGGCCGCCGTGTTCACCACCAACAAGTTCCAGGCCGCACCCGTCCAGGTCTCCCGCCAGGTACTGTCCGAGACTCGCGGCCACGGCGTCCACGGCATCGTCGTCAACTCGGGCTGTGCCAACGCCGTCACCGGCGAGGGCGGTCTGCGCGACGCCCGAGCCATGGTCAGGGCCGTCGACACGGGCGCCGAGGCCATCAAGCGGCAGCTCGGCGAGCGCGTCGAGCGCGGCCTCGGCCAGGTCGGCCGCACGCTCGTCATGTCGACCGGCGTCATCGGCCAGCCGCTGCCCATCGACGCCATCATAGCTGGCATCGAGGCAGACTTTGCGCCGCTGGCCACCGAGGCAGTCGAGGGCCTGCCGCAGGACGCCACGCTGGGCTCGTCGCACGCGCACTGGGTCGCCTGTGCCGAGGCCATCTGCACCACCGACACGTTCCCCAAGCTTCGCAGCAAGGAGTTCTCTGTCGGCGACAGGACCTACCGCATCGCTGGGCTGGCCAAGGGCGCGGGCATGATTCACCCCAACATGGCGACCCTGCTCGGCTTCTTTGTGACGGACGCACCGGTAGAGCCGCAGGCCCTCCGCCTGGCTCTCAAGCACGCGACCGACCGCTCCTTCAACTCCATCTCGGTCGACGGAGACACCAGCACGAACGACACGATCGCTGCGCTCGCCAACGGCGCCGGGGGCGGCGAGCTCATTACGGAGCAGAGCGCCGGCTTCCAGGCGCTGCGCGACGCCATGACGGACTTTGCTGCAGAGCTGGCGCAGCTGGTCGTCCGGGACGGCGAGGGTGCGACCAAGTTTGTCACCATCTCCGTCGAAGACGCTGTCTCCTTCGAGGACGCCAAGAAAGTTGCGTCGACGATTGCCACCTCGCCGCTAGTCAAGACGGCGCTGTACGGGAAGGACGCCAACTGGGGGCGCATCTTGTGCGCAACGGGCTACTCCGGGGCGGAGGTCGAGCCGACCGCGACATCGGTCAGCTTCGTGCCCGTTGACGGCTCTCCAGAGCTGAAGCTGCTCACCAACGGCGAGCCAGAGGCGGTGGACGAGTCTCGCGCGGCCGAGATTCTCCAGGGCGAGGAGCTCGAGATCCGCGTGGAGCTCGGCACTGGGGGCGGCAAGTCGACCAAGTTCTGGACTTGCGACCTGTCCCACGAGTACGTTACCATCAACGGCGACTATCGGTCCTAAACAGCGGCATAGAGGTCATTAATACATATAGAGAATGCAGATGCTTACGACAGCTCGTCTTCCTTGAGCTTTACCTTTGAGAAGACTGCAGACGACTGCGAGAAGAGCCGGTCGTTGTCCGAGAAGCCGGTGCGACGGCGTGCGACGCTACCCTTTATGTAGTTGTCAAAGCCCTTGACGATGTTGCCGTTCGGGGTGTCCTCGAGGTACTGCCCCTCTGCGTCGTAGAGACGGTCCTCCAGCGTGTTGAGGCTGCGGTCCAGCGTGCGCTTCTTGGCTATGAGGTCCTTGAGCTCCTTGCGTAGCTTCTCGTACTCTGCCGCCTTCTCGCTGTCCGTCGTGTAGGTTGGCATGGTGGTGTCACGTGAGTCGCCACTGAAAGGTTGATTTTGGAATCTTTGGCCCAGTGTATTTCGGAATCTCTGGCTGCAAGTTTATTTTCAGAATCTCTGGCTGCCACCAGTTTATTTCGGAATCTTTGGCTGCCGGCCGGTTTATTTCAGAATCATGGCGACGGCTAGTTTATTTCAGAATCATCGCGTCCTCGGTTGTGTTTATTTTGGAATCATCACGACCGACGCCAACGACCCTCATGGACCCCGCCTTCATGAACCCGCAAGGCATGCACGCGCCGCAGGGCGGGGCGCCGATGCACCCGAACGCGCCCGTTCCCGGCGGGATGGCCGCCCAGGGCCAGTACTTCCAGCCGATGCCGCGTCCTGGCGGCTTTGGCCCCGGCGGCCCCAACGCGCCACCCCCGCCGGGTGGCCCGGTGGCCCAGGGCTACGGGAGCCCTCCAGGACAGGGTCCACCGCAGTCCCCGTACCCTGGCACCCCGTACAACCAGGGAATGAGCCGTACAGGCAGCGCTGCGCCTCAGCCGAGCCCGCACATGGCGTCGCCGGCCCTTCCACCCCACATGCAGGTCCCCGGCCGGGGACCCATGCGACCACCAGGGCACGTGATGCCGGGCCCCGGCGGCGTCCTGCCCGGCACCCCGGGGCCGGGTCCCTCGGGCCAGACGCCGGGTCTGCCGGGCCAGCCAGGGACGATGCCCGGCTCCTCGGCGCCGGCTCAGCCAGGCCCAGGCAGCATCACAGACCAGATACTGCAGCTGCTGTCCAACGTGGAGCCTCCCGCGACAACGGAGGAGGCACACCTGCATCAATACCTCGTGAGAGACGCTATACACGGTCGGCTGCTCCAGGAGCAGAACAAGCGGCACGTTGAAACGCTGCAGCGGCGCCGCAAAGAGCTCCAATTCTACGGCCACGTGCGGCAGGTTCGCCACACACGGCCAAATGCTGTGTTTGCCGATGGCTACCGTGGCTACGGCAACGGCTGGACCGGTAATCGGCCTCGGATCGTGTTCCCACGAGATCGCAAGCAGCGGGCCAAGCGGATGTCGTCGGAGCTGGTCTTGAACGAAGCGCAGCGGGAAGCAGTGGCACAGGCACCGGTGGTCCTTGTTCCCATCCGTGTCGACTTTGAGGCAGACAAATATCGGCTGAGGGACACCTTCACCTGGAACCTCAACGACAAGGTCACTCCGGTGCAGCACTTTGCCGAAGTCCTCACCGAAGACTTTCATATCCCGACGGTCTACGCGCCGCAGATCGCTCAGAGCATCGCCGAGCAGATCTCCGACTTCCATCCCCATATACACTCGAGCGACGCAGTGGCACCTGCGTCCACCGCTGGACCAGCTGACGGGCGCGAAATCAAAGAAGAGCTCAGCGAAGGGGACGAAACAGCTGTCACTACCCCTGCTCCCACCGTTGTGGACGGTACGGACGACGACATGCGAGTGATGATCAAGCTGGATGTGACGATAGGGCAGCACCAGCTTCTAGACCAGTTCGAATGGGACATGAACTGCCGCCAGAATTCGCCCGAGCAGTTCGCCGAAGTGATGTGCAATGAACTCAGTCTCAGTGGCGAGTTCAAAACGGCCATTGCGCACGCCATTCGCGAACAGACGCAAATCTACACAAAAAGCCTGTTTCTGACAGGCTACGGCTTCGACGGCAAGCCTGTGGAGGACGAGGACATCCGACGCGAATTGTGCTACCCATTGCACGAGTCGATGGTCGTCAGGAATCGCCATCAACTCAAAGACTTCTCCCCGACGTTGTGGGAAGTTTCCGAGGATTTGCTGGAGCGCGCAGACAAAGATAGAGACCGTGACTCGCGGCGGAAACGCCGTCAGGGTCGCGCTGGCAGACGCGGCGGCCCATCGCTGCCAGATCTCAAGGAAACTGTTCGGACGTTCCGGACACCAGTTTTCTCATCTTTGCTGCCTGGTGCTGTCGATGAAGGAACAGTTAGAGCCAAGCAGCTGGCCATGATTTCAGACGACGAGGACGATTCACCGGCAACAATCTCCACGGGACGCGGCCGTCGCGGTCGCCACGCTGCTCAGTTGGCACAGCTTGCGCTGTCTGGGCAGAGCACACCAGCCCGTTACTCGTCGCCAGGTCGGCCGCCAAAGCACGTGCCCTCACCACGGGAGCCGCCTCGTGAGTCGTTCATGGTCCGCCTGCGCGTGCCATCGCACATTTTGAGGCGATTTGTATAGTATTGTACACTAATTTATACATTCTAGGATATTTGGAGGAGTCTAACTGCTTCGTCTAGCTCGCCGCCTTGACGAGCTGCGATCTTCTCTTTTAGTACGGACACGAGGTCGTCAACAGAGACGTCCACGCCCTGATCTGCCTGTTCGCCGAGGCCCAGCTCCTTGATCTTCACAACGCCCTGGGCGAACTCGTCCTGACCCAGAATCACCGCGAACGGGCAGCCAGCCTTTTCAGCAGCCTCGAACTGCTTCTGCGATTTTGGTTTTGCCTTGTACATGTATTCAGCAGCAATGCCACCCTCCCAGAGCCGTCGTGTGACGGCCATGCGCTCGGCCAGGAAGCCGTTCCATTCTGGACCACCTCCGAACGCCATTACAAACACTTGTGTGGACGTGGGTCTCACTCTGTCGACCAGTCCTTCGCGGGCTTTGATGATGGAAAACAGTCTCTCGACACCAAAACTCGTGCCCACACACGGAATCGATGCGTTCTTCTTGCCGGTGCCTGCAAACATGCCAACGAGGTTGTCGTAGCGGCCGCCTGCCATGATGCTGCCCACACCCACATTCTCGCTGTTGTCGTCATCATCCGACTTCTTCTTGGGCTTCCTTGGACCGTCTGCCTCGGGAGGGGGCGCCGAAGCTGCCGTCACTGCCTCGTAGATCAAGCCAGTATAGTAGTCAAGACCGCGAGCCAGGGACATGTCGAAGGAGAGGAACGGCGTCGTGCCCATGGCGTCAATGTAGGGAAGCAGCGTCTCCATCTCTGCGATGCCGTCAGCCACGGAGGCATTGCTGCAGAGGTCCTTGTCAGCCTTGAGCTTGTCGAGGACCTCGCGGAAGGGGCCTTTGATGAGCACGTACTTGGAGATGCGGTCGGCCACCTCTGGCGGCTGAGACTTCTCGTCCACCATCTCCCGGCGCACATCGGCCCAGGGCAGCTTGTCGAGCTTGTCGACGGCGCTGGAGACACGGCGGACGTCCTCTTCCCGCACGCCGCAGTGCTGGAAGATGCCGTCCAGCAGCTTGCGGTGGTTGACCTTGATGGTGAAGTCCTTGATGCCGAGGGCCGTCAGGCCCTCCACGGCGATGGACAGGATCTCGGCGTCAGGGACCATCTTGTCGTAGTTGCCCGCGATGTCGATGTCGCACTGGTAGAACTCGCGCATCCGGCCCTTGGTCATGGCCGGCTGGTCGCGGCGGTAGACCTTAGCGATGTGGTACCGCTTGATGGCCTGGATGCCGTTCATGGCGACGAACCGCGCAAAGGGGACCGTGAGGTCGTAGCGCAGCGAGGTGATCTCGCCGCCCTGGTCCTCGAGGTTGTAGATCAGCTTGGAGTCCTCGCCGTACTTGCCCGACAGGATCTCGCGGAGCTCAAACACGGGCGTGTCGATGGTGACAGCGCCATGGCGCTTGAACACCCTGGTGAGGGTGTCGAAGATGGCCGTGCGAATGGCCATGTCCTTGTCGCTCCAGTCCTTGGTGCCCTTGGGGGTTTTGAGCACGAAGGCGTCCTTCTTGGCCTTGCGCGGCCTGCGCTCCGCGTCCGGGCCGGCCGGAGCGCCCGAGGTAGCGGCGAGATCTCGTGCTTGCTGGCTCATGGCGCGTAGGATTCTCCGGGGTGCGATGCTCCTCAGTGCCATGAATTTTTCACTGCAGGGCCCAAACGTGGGACTGTTTTGTCACTCTGGACAATGGAGGCGGTCGAACGGCTGCTCCGCTACGTGACGCGGGGCTTCTACGAGAAGCGCTACGTGCTCATCGTCGACGCGCTCATCGCGCACGGCGTGCTGACCGACGACGAGCTCGGCCAGCTCGTCAGCATGAACCGCAAGGAGCTCCGATACCACTGCGCCAAGCTCAAGGACGACCGTCTGCTCACCGACAAGGTCCAGAAGGAGGAAGGCTCCCAGCAGCGGCCCATCCAGCGGACCTACTACTACATCCACTTCACCGAGGCCGTCGACGCCATCAAGTGGAAGGTCCGCGCCATCGAGAAGAAGATCAAGGACGAGCTCAGCGTCGACGCCCAGCCCCAGGGCATGATCTGTCCAGTGTGCAAGAAGCACTTCACCACGCTCGAGGCCATGACCGTCGTCTCGCCCGACGGCAACTTTGTCTGCGACGTCTGCGGCAGCAACCTGGCCGAGGACGAGACCACCACCGAGAGCCAGCATCACCAGGAGCGACACCAGCGCTTCATGTCGCAGATCAGGCCCATCCTCCACACCTTGAAGGAGATAGACGACACCCACATTGCAGAGAACACTTTTGAGTCTTCTCTCGCCGAGGCCCGGCCCGTGGCTCCTGTCCCGGATCCCCTGGGCGCCCAGCACAGGCCGCCTGCTACAGCACCATCCTCTGGCCTCAGGGTCGGAGGGCCGCGTCCAGGCGACTCACGCGTCTCGCTCGAAGTCAAAATCACCTCGCAGGACGACGAAGAGGCCCAGAAGCGCGCCGAGGAGGAGCAGCGCCAGCGCAAGGCCGAGGAGAACGCCCTGCCCACCTGGCACGTCCAGTCGACCGTGGGAAAGACTCTCCTCGACCGCGGCGACGCCCCAGAGACGCCTGCAACAACAACCCAGACCTCCGACGCCTCCACCCCCGCCACCACCACCGAGAACGGCGTGCCCCTCGACAACCAGCAGGCGCAGGACGCCGTGGCCGCGTACTATGCCCAGTTGCGGGCCCGCGAGGAGAACGAAGAGGACGAAGACGACGACGACGATGACGATGATAGTGATGATTTTGACGACATAGCCTAGTGTACATATACATCTAATTATTTGAACTTCTTTTCGACCACGTCTGCTCCGATCTCGTCGTACTCCTGCTTCGTGATCCACTGATCAAAGTTGCCGAGAGACCCTAGGATGGAGGCACCCGTCCACACTGCGGCCTTGGACTCTGACGGCTTTGCCGAGCCGTTGATGCGATTGCGCAAAGCGGGGAAGAACTGAACGAGATCGTAGGTCAAACGGTTTGCAAAGCCCTGGATCAGCGTGCTTCCGCCGGCAACGACAACGTTGTTCAGCATCGTCGCGTGGACCTCCTGCGTTGCGCCCTCTATCGATACAATGGAGTGGTAGATCATCTCAGACACACCTTGTGCGTTGGCGGGCACTGGTGCTCCTGGGGCGTGGTACTGTGCCGGTGCGAACAAAGGCTCCGTAGTGGAGAGCCTTTCTGGGCCGAAAGTGAGGTTGTAGCCGTCCGGGAACTCGAAAGGCCGCCGCATAGCGGACTGCTGCTGGCGCTGAAGCGCGTTTTGGTTGCCGAGCGGCACCTCTGATATCTGACTTGTCGACTCCTTGAAGTCAGTCAGGACGCGTTCGGTTTGGAACATATTGAAGCTGGGCGTGATACCCTCGAACTGGTTGAGCTGTGGCGATGCACTGTCTGTGCCTATCTTGCGGTTGACCTGGTACCCTGGGGTGATAGTCACTCCGCGCTCCTTAAGATGGTGAAGGATGTGGTAATTGACAAAGTCACCGGCGTACCGGGAGTGCAGTGCACTCTTGGGCAGCGGGTTGCCGTCCCAGATGGGGGTGACAGAGCAGACGGCTGAGCCAACCTCCACAACCACGGCGGTCGTGCGCTGCGCGCCGTACGCAATGCAGACGGGGTTCTTGACCATGAGAAACGCCGGGGACCGGAGCTGCTCGAACGCTATCTCGGCCGCCTTTTGCCGGTTGCTGAGCGGATTCCAAAGCTGTTCTGTTGTCACGAACGGGAACTCGTCTGACGACACCCGCAGTCGCTCCGAGATGGCAAAATCCCACAGCTTGGCCACGGCGTCCCAGTCCTGGATCACGCCGTCCGCCAGCGGCGCGTATATCTCCTTGCCTGCCTCTGGTCGATGGACGTCATCGCCAAACACGTAGGGTCCGTTCTCGCCGACCCGTCCGTAGGCCGTAGGCAGCACGACCTTGGGAAGGTCGTCTCCGGAGAAGCCGGCACGCGTGCGACTGCTGCCCGTTTCGATGACGATGCTTGTCACTTCGTCGCCCGTCGGAGGCCGCGACATGGTTGGGCTGGTGGTGGTGGCAGTGGCACCAGCCAGGTTTATTTTCGAATTGGTGGTGGCGACGCGGCGGGTTTATTTTTGAATCGCTGTGGTTTATTTTGGAATTTGCGGTGGCACTTGGAGGGTTTAATTTTGAATCGCCTTGGTGTATTTGGGAATTGGCGGTGGCACTGGGACGGGTTTATTTTGGAATTGGCGGTGGCGTCGTGGCGGGTATATTTCTGAATTGCTCTGGGGTATTTTGGAATTAGGGTGGCACCAGGACGGGCTGCTGATTGGTTTACTTTCGAATCGGCAGTTGCTCCGCCCATCCCACCGTTGATTTGCGAATTGCGCGGACGTATGCAGGGGCATGCATCGAGGACCCGTTCCCCGGGAAACCTATCAGTGTGAGTCTTTCGGCCATTGGACTGCGACAAACAGCGGGATGAGCAGCACGGCCAAGAAGGATCCTGTCAAGCCGGACCCCTGGAAGTCCTTCGTGGCCGGCGCCACGGCCGGCGCCGTCGAGGGCGTCATCACATACCCGTTCGAGTTCGCAAAGACCCGGCTTCAGCTCGTCGACAAGAGCAAGGCCGCGACGCGAAACCCTCTCAAGCTAATCGCCAACGTGGCGAAGACGCAGGGCGTGGGCGCGCTCTACACCGGCTGTCCGGCCTTTGTCGTTGGCAACACTGCCAAGGCCGGCGTGCGGTTCCTGGGGTTCGACTCCATCAAGAAGCTGCTCGCAGACGAGGAAGGCAAGCTTTCGGGCTTTCGGGGCGTGATTGCAGGTCTGGGTGCCGGCGTGCTCGAGTCAGTGGTCGCAGTCACCCCCTTTGAGACCATCAAAACAGCCATGATCGACGACCGCCAGCTCGCAAACCCGCGGTATCAGGGTTTCTTCAAGGGCACTGCCCTTTTGCTCAAGGACAAGGGCTTTTCGGGTATATACCGCGGCGTGGTCCCCGTGACGATGCGCCAGGCTGCGAATCAGGCCGTCCGTATGGGCTCGTACAACTTTTTCAAGGTGTTCCTACAGAACAGACAGCCCGATCCGACGGCCCCCCTCAGCTCAGCCACGACGTTCGCTGCTGGCGCCGCCGCGGGCGTCATTACTGTGTACACCACGATGCCCATCGACACTGTGAAAACACGGATGCAGTCGCTCACTGCAAAGACGGAATACCGGGGAACGCTGCACTGCTTTGCGCGGGTGTTCAAGGAAGAGGGCATCCTCACGTTCTGGAAGGGCGCCACGCCGCGATTGGGTCGACTTATCCTGTCGGGCGGAATCGTATTCACAGTCTACGAGAAAGTGCTCCTCCTGCTCATGTAAATTATGTGACTGTAATGTAAACGACATGAATGCAATTGTCTATGTATCATACAGCGTTCTCGGGATCCTCAGGGTCTGCTCCAGCGTAGTTTGGGCTCTGCATAATGATGGCCTCCATGCGACGAGCCCTGGCGTAGTCGAGGAGCGCTTTGAGAATCAGGAACCACCCTGCCATCATCAGGACAAACGATATGAACTCGGTTCCACTCGAAACTTGGCCTCCGCTGCCTCCGCTGCCGCCCTGGCCCCCGTCTCCGCCGTCGGCCGCAGCGGCCGGCGTGCCGGGAGTCACATGGCCCTCCACTTTGCCGTTGAAATGGTAGTCGTTGGGGTGTGCCGGCCGAAACTGGTCGGACGTGGCGCTCGTGTCGCCGCTCGACGGCTGCAGCAGCCAGCCGTACTGGAACAGGGTGAAGCCAAGGCCGGCACGCGAGCCGTGCTTTGCCGCGTGCGATGTGTGGAGCAGATATGTGAGGAGGAAGCCGACAAACTGGAACGCGCCCGACACGATCATGTTCCACACAAAGTTGACCATGGACCCTACCGGCAGGCCGTCGATGAACACCTCGTCTGCGAGGCCTGGGGCCAGGATCGTCGTCTCCCAGTACGGTGGGGCCTGGTCAGCGGCTGCCTCTTCATAGCTCGGCGGCTTGTCCTCTGCAGGCTTCTCGTCCACGGAGTCGTCAGCGTGGAGGTTGGCGAAGACGCCGTCTGAGGGGCCCGCGAGACGCGACTGGGGCCGGTTTCGCCACCGCCACCCGCCAAACAGCCGGGATGCGAGGCTCGGGGCCGAGCGTGTAGGCGAGGGGTCTGTGGCGTCTGGTCTGCTGTCGGTGCTGGGCTCGTCTGTGGTGGCCACGCCCGTGTACCGGCCCTCGGGCCCGCCACGGCGGCGGCCGTCCGCGGGCGGGCCGCCGTCTGCGTCGTCCTCCGAGTCCGACCCGAACGTCTCCTCCAGGATGCGGTGCGAGTCGTCGAGCTCGCTGCTCCGGCGCTCGTCGGCGAGCCGCTCGTACTCCTGGCTCATGTCTGGCGTCGCTGTGTGGCAAATAAATAGCGGGAGAGCCCCGGTGGTGGTGGATGTGGAGGTGGCCCGTTGCACAGCCGCGGGGCGGGTTTAGATTGGCATCGCGATAAGATAACCCCCCCGCAGGGGCGGGTTTGCATTGGCATCGCCCAGGTGTGGTTTACATTGGCATCGGCCGAGGTGCGATGGCATCGCCCAGGCGCGGTTTACATTGGCAATGGCTTATGGCTTAGGACCCGCGGTATAAATTGGCATCGGCCCAGGGCGCGGTTTACATTGGCATCGGCCTAGGGCGCGGTTTACATTGGCATCGGCCTGAGGCAAGGGATAGCCCCACGCAGGGCGTCGGCATTTGCAAGGGCGGTTTGCATTGGCATCGCCGCCGGGCACTGCAGGGCGGCCTGCATTGGCATCGCCCGGGCTCTGCCAAGGCGGTTTGCATTGGCATCGCGTCACGGGCGATAAGATAAGCCGCACGCCAAGTGTCAGGCGTGCGGCGGTGACGTCACTCCGTTTTTGGCACCCGACGCGACGAAACAGCGTGGCTCAGGGGTCACCAGGGTCCTCCACAAACCACCACTGCGGGGTATCGGCATCGGACACGTCCCTCGGGCACGGCATCGTCGCGTGACCGCCAGGCTCCTGCGCCTAAAACTCGAGCTCCCCGCCTCCTCGCCCGCTCGTCCCACAGCCACAGCCACCACCACCGCGGCCATGAAGCATCTCGGCATCAAGCAGCCCGTCGACTACGACGGCGAAGTCACCGGTGAGTGCCTCGCGCCCACCACGCGTCCGTCCGGGCGTTCCGGGCACGCCGCTAACCCCAGGAACCATCGTCATGATGGTCGACAAGCCCAAACCGAGCGACGCTGCTGGCAGCGCCGCTGGCGCCGAGGCAGGCGCCGCCACGCCCGCCAGCTCCATGACAGCAGACATCGACGGCCTCAAGAAAACCGCAGACGGCATCGTGCTGCACCCACAGCCCCGAAACGACCCGAACGACCCGCTCAACTGGCCCGTCTGGCGCCGTGATCTGGCCCTCACCGTCATCGGGTTCCACTCGTTCGTATGCGGCGGCCAGACACCGCTCCTCGCTGCCGCGTTCACCGAGCTCTCGCGCGAATTCGACGTGTCCCTCGCCACACTCTCGTACCTCGTGGGCGGCTTCATGCTCGCCATGGGCGTGGGATCCGTGCTCCTCGCGCCCACGGCGAACCTCTACGGCAAGCGCTTCGTTTACCTCCTCGCCCTTGTCATATTTCTAGGCGGATGTATGTGGGGCGGAGCCGCAAAGTCCTTCGGCAGCCTGCTCGGTGCTCGTATCATTACTGGCCTAGGGAGTTCTCCCACTGAAGCCCTGCCGTCGTCCAGCATTGCTGAGATCTTCTTCCTGCACGAGCGGGCGTATCGGCTCGGCATCTACACTCTGCTGATGCTGGGTGGCAAGAACATCGTGCCCCTCGTTTCAGCGGTAATCGTGCAAAACCTAGACTGGAACTGGCTCTTCTGGATCCTTGGCATGGTTGTGGCCATGAACCTAATCCTGACGTACTTTTTCGTGCCCGAGACATGGTTTGAACGGCCGCCGGCCCCGAAGGACAAACGATCGCTTCGAGAGACACAACTAGCGCGCCAGGCCCGTGCCAACTCCCTCCGCTCGCAGGCCTCGCGGTCGTCCGTTGGCACTGGCGTGTCTGCCAGTCGTCGCCTGAACTCGCGTGACCTCCTCCGCCAGAGCGTCGAGGCCTCGGGCGCCCCTGAAGGCGTCCTCACCCGCCGCCGTTCTGTTGAGACTATGGAAGCTTCCCCGCAACCGGGCCGCGCTGATCCGGTGACAGAACCCCACGATACAGAACCCGCCCCGCCAAAGACTGCTGTGGACGAGCAGAATGAGAAATCGGTGCGGCCCAAGAACGCACGTCGCACAACCTTTGCGGATGAGCCTATCCGTTTAGACGAGCAGGCCCAGTTTTCAGACTTCTCCGCCATGCCTGGCGGCGAACAGGGGCTGGAGCTACGTCCAACCACGTCAAACAGCAGCGCCAACAACCCCAAGAAGTCATACGTGAGCTCACTCAGTGTTTGGAATGGTCGCTTCTCTAGGGACGCGTGGTGGATGTGTGCTCTGCGACCATTCGTCCTCTACATGTACCCCGGCATCCTGTTTGGCACCTGCATCTATGCCTTTAGCGTCGTGTGGCTGATTGTGGTGTCGGAGACCATCTCGCACATATTTACTCACGCGCCCTACAATTTCAGCATGACGTCTGTGGGTCTCCTTTTCATTGCCACCTTCTTGGGCGGCTGCTTCGGCTCGGCCGTTGCGGGCCGCATCTCGGATATTCTCGTCCGTGTCATGTGCCGTCGCAACAGGGGCACCTACGAGCCGGAGTATCGACTTATCATGATCCTGCCTGTCATGCTGAGCGTCGTTATTGGGCTGCTTGGCTTTGGCTGGAGCTCTGAGGATGAAGACATGTGGATCGTTCCCGCCATCTTTCTCAGTTGCATCGGGTTTGGTTGCAGTCTTGGCTCCACTACGGCGATTACATACGCTGTGGACTCGTACAAGATGTTTGCCACTGAAGCGCTTGTGACGTTCAATTTCACCAAGAACTTTATGGGCTTTATTTTCTCGTTATTCGTGACTACGCTCCTCGAGACCAAAGGCCCGAAGAACGCTTTCGCAGTGTTTGGCGGTATTCAGGTGTTCCTCTGCCTGTGGGCCATACCTCTCTACATTTACGGCAAGCGCATCCGGCACTTTACTGATAACGCCAACCTCATGAAATATCTTTATCGTGCCGATGACGATGATGATGACTCTTACGACTAGAATGACATGACATTAAATATACCTCTATCAATGCTGTGGTGGTGTTTGTAGTGCAATTCCCTGCTACCAGTGGCAAATGCCGCCCGGCGTCTCGTCCATGCTCCAAGTTCCTGCGAGTCCCACGCGGTCTGAGCCAGACTCTGCACCGCTCACTTTGCGGCGCTCCTTGCGCTTCTGCCGCTGCTTAGCCTTGAGCGCCTTCATCTCTGCCGTCTCACCAGCTGACTCGTCGCCCTCCGAGTCGGAGAAGGCGTGTTGCATTGGCTTCATCGGCTTGTTAAAAACGTGCATCGCATCCGAGAGAATGCGCTTACCCCAGCTCGAAGCCGCAGGGTCGCCTGTCTCGTCGCGGGCCTGCTTGAGGAACGGAAGCAGAGCAGTGCCGCCAGTCCCACGAGGCTGCGAGTCGTTCTTGGAGGCTGCAAGGCCGCTCTTCTGGGTCTGCATAGCTGCTTTCTGCTTCTGTGCTTCCCGTGCCTGGATGATGATGAACCGGGACACGATCTGAATATGCTTGTCGCGGAACGCCCGAAGCATTGCAAGGCACGCATCGTATGAGAGCACAAGTGCTGGTTCTGCATCTCTGTTGGCCATGACGTAGTCACGGATGTCAGCCACCTGCTGCAGATGCTCGAGGAATCGGCGGTGGGGTCCAGGCATATAGCGGCGCATCTCGTGGATGAAGTTATGGTTTTTGGGCGGTCCTTGTGCGTCGTCCGAGGGAGGTGCAGCAGGAGCAGACGGCTCGCCACCAGGCTGGGGCCGCTCACCTGTCTTGTGATGCTCGACGTTCAAGATCAGATCCAGGGCCTGGATCAGAGAGCTCTGGGCATTGGAACCACCGGAGATCTGGCGGTAACCTAGTTCATCGCCATAGCGGACACCATTGGGCAGGCCAGCATCGGCCATGTTCTTCCAGCCTGCAAGGAACGGCCGAATGCGGAAGTAGAAAGTGTGAGGGTCGCACTGCTCATACATGCGACTGAGGGAGCCGTTCATGTCGTCTATGGCCTCGGCCAGACGTTGAAGGTTGCTCACGACCGTGGCAGAGTCGCCGTCGCGGCAAGCCTGGATGGCGCGGAGACCAGTGAGGAGGCAGGCGCCGCCTTTGCGTTCGATGGCAGTGCTCACAAGGTAAAACCAGCTCTCGTCGATGCTGCCGGTGAAAGTCATGATAGTAGTCAGGTTATCGAGGTCCCATTCCCTAGGGTCCACAGGGAAGACAGTCTTGAAGTTCCATAGACAGAGGCCAGCGTAAGTGGCAATGGCCGGCAGCTCGAGGCGGTTGCAGACTGCCACCCATGGCTCTGCGATCTGCTTGGGCAGGTGGTCAGAGGGCTTCGCACCGGCCCAGACATATGCGTGACAGATGAAACCGAGGATGGAGCAGGCGCGCCGCCACTCGGTGACGTCGCCGAGCTTGTCGGTGGTGAGAAGCGGGGTCCGGTCGACGAGTTCCCGGACGCGCTGTGTGTGGATAAGGGCCGGCAGGTTCTGGGCGATGCGCTCCCAGGGGGCGTAGTAGGGGTCTGTGAGCCTCTCTAGCGGCAGCTCCTCGGGCAGGAAGCCCGTGACGGGGCTGACGTCGTAGTCCTCCAGCTTTGGCAGCTCTAGCCTCATGGTGTTTGCACTGGTGGTACGGTCGGGGTCTGGGTCCTCGGATAGCCTTATCAGCCAATCAGTCCTGTGCGGCTCAACGGTTTTTTTTTTTTTTCACTCCTCGATGCACGCGGGATTGTCGCGTGCCTTGTGACGATAAATCAGGTGATGCGGTCACGTGGTGCGGAATTGGCGGAGGTCACGTGAGCAGAAGGAAATATTCAAGTGGCAATACCAGTTAAAAGTGGTCACGGGTCCAGAGGCTGTTCTTGTGAATGTGTAGCTGGTCCGGGATTGTCTGGTGGCTCTTATAACCTGAACTTGAGCCCCCTAAAGGGCGGGATACGACGCCATTTTATGCGAATGCCCATCCCGGCTTGCCGTGTCACTCGGTGCCCCGACGATTCACGTGACGGGCCCTAGCCCTCCTGCCCGATCGGGCGCTGACCTGAGCATTACGTGAGAATGCCATGGGATGCTGAGGTAAACAGGCCCATGGGATCTCACATAATAAATTATGTAAGGATCGCGGCTATGAGCGGCAAATCGGCTATCGAGTCCGGCATGACCCCGCACCCGCCTGCGTAGCAGGCGATCCCCAAGGCGTAGGTCACAGCGGCTTGCGCAGTGCACCACGTATTTCGCACGAGCCGCACACACTGGGGCCGAACATCCGTCAGGGGCAGCACCTGCCGGGCCCGCCTTGTCCGCCAGTAGCTGCTTACGTGATCACCCTGGTAGCGAGGGCTGTCCGGCTAAGCTGCTTATGTAACCTCCATTACATAATACAAAGGTAAGCACCACAGGTCATGGGCCGGCTGCCGTCGATAAGGCAAGATAAGATATGCCCTCTGTAGCAGCAGATGCGATATGCCGTCTTGGGACAGCAAACTTCCTCGGCTCGAAGACTTCGCGCACGGCGGCCTGTCGACCGAGACATGAATTCAATGCGAAGACAAGGGCAATTGAAGTTACACGTCCAGCGCTGGAGGTGGCAAACACCAATCAAGACTCAATTGAGGCATTTGCGGTCCGCAGGGACAGCCAAAACAGCTACTATGTCCAATCAACTGGTGACCAGACTATCGGTCTCGGGCCCCCTCGACTGCCCCTTTGCTGAGCAGACTCTACTGGAAGCGCCGCGCTTCAACAAGGGCACGGGATTCAGCAGGGCCGAAAGAAAGGAATTCAATCTCGAAGGCCTCCTGCCCGTCGAAATCAACTCCCTGGATCGACAGGTGGAGCGGGCCTACAAACAATACCAGAGCCAGCCTACAGATCTTGCGAAAAATGCTTTCATGTCATCCTTGAAAGTCCAGAATGAAGTGCTGTACTATCGCCTCATCATGACCCATATCAAGGAAATGTTTAGCATCATTTACACCCCGACTGAAGGAGACGCCATCGAGCACTATTCGACGCAGTTTCGCAAGCCCGAAGGCTGCTTTCTCGACATAAACGCCCCGTCCCAAGCTGAGATCGAGCGTCGGCTCTCCGTTTACGGCGAAAGCAACGACATCGATTACATTGTCGTTAGCGATGGCGAGGAAATCCTCGGGATTGGTGACCAAGGAGTTGGAGGCGTCGGTATTTCTGTCGCAAAGCTCGTGCTAATGACCTTGTGTGCCGGAGTGCATCCCGACCGCGTGATCCCTGTTGTGCTGGACACGGGAACGAATCGCCAGAAGCTTCGGGACTCCCCAATGTACCTTGGCAATCGCTTCCCGCGCGTTCGTGGCAAGCGCTATGACGACTTCCTTGATAACTTCGTGCAGGCTGTGCGAAAGCTCTTCCCCAAAGCGGTGTTGCACTTTGAGGACTTTGGTGTCACCAACGCCCGAACGCTTTTGACCCGCTACCGTCCACAGTTGGCGTGCTTCAATGACGACATACAAGGCACTGGATCAGTAACGCTGTCCGCCATAACCGCAGCCTTGAAAAGTTTGGGAAAGGACATCACAGAGACCAAGACGGTAGTATATGGTGCTGGTAGCGCTGGCTTGGGGATAGCTGATCAGATTGTTCAAAACATGCACACAAAGGGCCTGTCGAATGAGGAGGCTCGCAAAAAGATTTGGCTGCTCGACAAACCTGGTCTCCTCACCACTCAGCTATCCAAAGAAGGCAAGCTATCGGAGGGTCAAGTCCCATATGCCGTTGATGGCAATGAGTTCAAGCATGGCACAGACCTGAAAGGAGTAGTAGCAACGGTCAAACCCGACATCCTGATCGGGTGCAGCACACAGCCGGGCGCGTTTACTGAAGAGATTGTAAAAGAGATGGCGCAACACGTCGAACGCCCTATCATCTTTCCTCTTAGCAACCCGACTAAACTTCATGAAGCTGTCCCAAAGGACTTGATGAAGTGGACAAACGGCAAGGCCCTAGTTGCAACTGGCTCGCCATTTCTGCCCGTGAACGGCAAAGAAATCTCGGAGAACAACAATTGTTTTGTATTTCCAGGAATCGGTCTTGGTGCAGTGCTCTCACGTGCCACTCATATAACTGACGACATGCTTGCCGCGGCCGTGGATAATCTAGCTGACCAAAGCCCCTTGATCAAAGATAAGCAAAGCAGTACGTTGCTTCCTGACATCCAAGACATTCACGACGTGTCAGCTCGAATTGCCACCGCTGTCGTCCTCCAGGCAAAGAAGGAGGGTGTTGCCAGAGTGGAAGATGAGAAAATGCCGGGATCCGACAAAAATGTTGCAATTCCCGAAAGGTTTGATGACTGCCTTGAGTGGGTGCAGGCGCAGATGTGGAAACCGGAATACAGACCCCTTCGTAAAACAGACCAGCGCAGGGCCGACACAGCGAAGGCGAATTGAGTGGGCGGGATCGCGATAAAAGCCCCCAATGGAGTGCCAGTGTATATGCTGCCATGAAAAGAGATATTATAAGAAGGAAATCAAGTCATAGCGTATCATAAGGTCACGTCATAAAACCCTTCAGGAGTAGGGCGAGGAATGGGAATTTGCCTGTGTTTCAGTTGCTCCAGCCAGAGGGTGTCCGGACAGACCCTTTCAAACGCTTCGCGGACCGTGGGCTGTGTAGGCAGGTACGGCATTGACGTTCGGAGCATGTCATCCAGTATACCTGGTGGCAGTCTTGTGTTGTCCACGATCGCCACAAGACAGTCTCGCGCCGCTTGTTGCGCACGCGCCTCATAAGAATTCGCCGGCCGATTCCTAGCGTATGGCAGAGCCTTCATGCGCGGCCATATGTCCACGACGCGTGATGTCATGAAGTCCTGAGCGTACCGACAAAAGGCCGCAATAAGATCAAGAGCAGAAGCGGCTATCATCGGCTCCGGCTCCTCCGTCAACTGGTCAACCACAAGTGGCCAAACTTCATTGATGAAGGGGAGAAAGCGGTCTTCCGAGGTCGCCAGTACAGAACAGGCCACAACACACAACTCAAGCAAATTGTACCGCAGGACAGGAGACTCATGGACAAGGAATGTGTTGGCGTACCCAGCGATCCTCCTAACTAACATGTAGCTCGATTTGGCTACTGGGCTTGTCCATTTCTCTGTTTCCATTGTCTCAGAGGTGTCTTCGTGCTGCTCTTCAGATGGCAAAGCATTTGCATCCGGGTTCTCAGTGCGCTTTTGTGCCTCACCGTTTTTTATATCCCAGTCACCGCGAAACGGCTGGCCCGGATGACTGTCGTGATCTGACGTCTTCTTCGGACTGGGGCAGTCCAGTCGTTTGTCCTCGATAATGGTGGCAACCATATGCTCCAAACTTTTCATGCTCCGATCTCGTCCAGCTCTTAGTGAAGGTCGCGGCTTAGGCTCGAGCAAACCGCTATTGTCAGCGTAGCTAGCCGCAACCTCCTCTACAAGTACGCGAAATACACGGAATGTAAGTTCGGTCAGTTGCTGGTAGCCGTGATAGTTGTCTAGTATAACGAACATCGTGGTGACGATATCGTTCACGAAGGGTGCTACCGCCGCCCCGCCGGCCAGTTTGATGATCGTCGATAGTACAACAGCAATATGTGGACTGAGATCAAGACTGTTGAGCTTTGTTGATATGGCATCGCTAAGGTAGTCAAAATTCTCGGTCAAGAGCCGCCGAACAGATCCATAGTTGCACGCGTTGCTGAGACGCACCACAGTTGTTTGGGCCGCTTTCCGCACAACGGGACTCAGGTCCGCTAAATAGTGAACAACAGGGTATAGATAGTCGACAAGCTCATAACGAAACTCAGGTCCCTGGATGTAAGCAGCCAGTCCAATGTTTCGCAGAGCATAGGAACGTGTGGCATCACTGTTTGTCTCAGGGCGATTGAGAATGTCATTCGAAAGGTCCAGAACGCCTGCTAGCAAGTCGACCGTGAAAGCGTCATCTGATTCTCTCTTTCGTTCTGCCACCCCTTGAAGGAGAGTATTCAGTACAAACATCAGTGACATTCGTGCCGCAGGTGATTCTTCGTCGCTCGCCTGCAGAACAACACGTTCAATAAGCTCTGGGGATGTTGCACCCCAGTGCTTCAGCACGTTCAGCAATGATTTGTGTGTGTCTGGGGATTCGGTTTCACCATTGTCGTTGTTTTCTAGTGCTGCAATTGACTTCAAAGCCTGGCTCGGGACCAGCTCATGGGCGAGTGGGCCTTCCCCCGTCTTGAGTTTGGGTATGTCTTTGAGGGAGAGCGATTTGACGATTGCATCCATGAAAATATCCCGAAGAACGCGGGCGCCATCTGGATCCAGTATCTGAAAACCAATTTCAAGCGCTGCAAATATTGGTTCTGCCTCATTTTGATCCTTGGCACTCAATAACCGAGGAAGCGCATCGATCCAGTGGCCCATTTGTATCTCGATGACCCCCCGTACCACTGTAGACTCAATGGAAAGGTCGGCCAGCCATTTCTTTGCATCCGCGACCCCGCCCTGTCCTGCCAGGTATGCGATGGTGTCAATAAATAACGGGACACAATTGCTCAGGCTATTAATGCAGGTGGCAAGGAGATCGCAGCAAAATATGGCCAGGGTGGAGCGAACATCCATCTTGCTATGACTGCGCAGGGTCTTCAGCGCTGACCCCAGTGCCACCTTGACCTGTCCCCTAGATGCCAGAAGCCATTTCTCTGTGCGAATAGGGGTAGGACGACGAACTTCCACATCATTGCCCTGCTCTGCTACTGCCAGATCCTGAAGCGATTGCGTCCGTTTCACAACGCATAAATCAGCATCTCTCAAGCATTGTGTTAAGACATAGCCCAGCAATTTGAGCGCGGCCACAAGAACCGTAAAACGGGCTGGTGGCCGAGCTGAGAGCACTTTTGTTAAAGCAGACACCAGCCCGGGAAGAAATTGCGCAATCGTGTCGCCGTCGTCCAGCAGCTCTGTGCAAAGCGTTTTGAGGGCCGACAGAGCTGCCAGCAATAGGTCAGCAGGGCCGCGGCTGTGCTTGAGGGGGGCAAGGAGAATGTAGACAGTCCGTGGAAGCGCTGGACTGGGCAGCACAGTAGCTTTCTCGGTTAAATTTATCGTTTCACCTTCCTCTGCTGAACCCGCCACAGCCGCGAAGAGCGCGTTGAGGGTATTCAGACCAGCGGTCTTGACCGCGTCAGACACAGCTGTCTTCCGGACCTTCTCATCCGTATCGTCAATGAGGTAGGTGATCAGGAGAAGTAATTGATGCGCTAGTTGTGGCTTCAAGTGCCGGCGCCACGCCGTCTCGAGTAGTACGGAGAGCAAGGTCAGTACCAGCTCGGTGTTCCATTCACCGAGCGAATCTTGTCGCAGGAGCTGACTGACAGGGAAAAATACATAGTCTCCCACTCCCGGTCGGATGTCCAGCCCATTTTTTTGAGCTCTACGCAGCTCTCCGATGACTTGGTCTAGAGCATTTGCAATGTTAGCGTCGTTCGGATTGAACTGGGCCGGCGGCACCATCACAGCTTGAGAGAGATCGACACATTTTGGTCGAAGCTTGGTTAGCTTGACATGAACATGAGCCCATTGGGTCCCTACTAACCCTCCCAAAAAGCTCCTGCTCGGTCCTGTCATTCCGACCGAACATGCTCACGAAGCCGATGGACCTCGCGGGCGATGCGGCTTACATCACGTGAGCAGAGGGGCTCATGACATGGAGGGCCGCCGCGGCCAAATTGGGAAAAGCAGTCTCAGCATGCACGCGAAAAGCCGACAGCGTTCGAGTGAAATATTAAAACTGGAACTGATCACCGTCGCCCGTCAGCTCGACAACCACTACCGCTAGCATACCACGCACTGCCAATAGGTGAGTGAATGCTGGCACACGACCGCCCCACACGGAGCAAGGTATCGGGATGGCGACAGCTATGGGTGATGTCTCTGTGAGCGACGCTGACACGACATCAATCATTAGCTGTCGCAGGTCCCGACACACCTTGCTACCAGGGGTTATGCTTCATGACTCTCTGCGACTTGGCTGATTGCACTGGCAATCAGCCATGGCGTGGAGACACTCATGTGAGCTCGTCGTGCTAACTCAGTAATCAGCACGCAAAATGGTCAGAACTTCGACTCTCGCCGACGCGCTCAAATCGATCACCAACGCCGAGAAGACGGGCAAGCGTCAGGTGTTGATCAGACCCTCTTCCAAGGTCATCATCCGTTTCCTTCAGGTCATGCAGAAGCACGGTAAGTTTGAACAGTGGGAGCGAGACGCTCCTCTCGGATTGATAACTGGATGGATTGTGTTTACTCCGTCACTCTCTGTCTTTTAAGTATCCGAAAAATCGACACGACGGGTTCTAGCAGAAGTGACCGGAACGCACCTGGTGCTTGTCCGCTTAGTTGCGGACACTCCGCAATTTTTTGAAGGCCCGTCACATTCACCGTCATCGCAGTCGTGACCTGTTGTGATTTAAAGCATTGGTGCTAACCCAGGCTACATTGACGAGTTTGAGTGGGTTGACAACCACAGATCTGGCAAGATTGTTGTGCAGCTCAACGGTCGTCTGAACAAGTGCGGTGTCATCTCGCCTCGCTTCAACATTCGCATTGGCGATATCGAGAAGTGGGTCACGCAGATGCTGCCCTCGCGTCAGTTCGGCTACCTGCTGCTCACGACCTCGGCAGGTATCATGGACCACGAGGAGGCTAGACGCAAGCACGTTGCAGGCAAGGTCCTTGGCTACGTGTACTAGACGTTGGTCTCTGAGAAATCCAATTGTAATATAGCGTCGCCTCTATTTATTTTACGACCAAGTTAATGTATCTGGCTTCATTCGAGCGACTATGGTTAAAGCAGAACGGAATATATGCAGGTGGCGTTATGTCGTACCGGGTGTTGCGTAGCAGAGTGTGTGAGCCTACTGATCCTGCTTGTAGAGCTTGTAGGTGTCTTGGAGCTTGTCCTCGTCGTAGATGCCGCATTTGTTGGACAATACGTCGAACGAGCCTTCGCGCACGATCGCCTCCACTGTCCGCTCATTTTGGATCCATTGGATCACTGCTGCTTCAGGGCCTGGCTTGGGCCGGCTGGCAGCACGGTAGTAGGGGTCCAGCTGGGGCCGCACGGCGGGCTTTTCTGGCTGTGGCGGTGGGGCAGTGGTTTCGGCGGCCCGCCGTTCGGCCACCTCTTGACAGTATGTCAAAACATGGTCCCGGTCTTTCCAACTGGGGAAGAGCACATGGCTCAGGTACTTTGCACACGACACGGAGTTGAGGTCAGTATGGATGGTGTCGTCGCTCACCCGCCGTGATGCTCGCAGAAACTTGCGCAGTAGATCCGGTGAGTAGCACCGCTGCTCCGTCAGCTCCGGCAGAGACGGGAGCTCAATCTCCGCCAGCGATCCGAGTTGTGGCATTTGCGTCCCAGTCCTTCTGTCGTCGTCGGTCGCGGGCAAGACAAGCGCTTGCAGGTTATGAGCCCGCTGATCGGAGCCATGGTCACGTGACCATAGCCGGCCGGGCTCTGGCCGGCTCTGGCCCGGTCTTATCGTGGCAAAAGACAAAATCAAGTATATTGGTCGTGTATGGATTAGATACAGTGCGACTATAGAAGCAAAGACTGATGAAACATTCGCCTGGTTCGTAGTGCAAACAAAACAACGTCCTCACTGAACACCAATGTTCGACTGCTGTGGCATGCCTGCTCCGCCCATGCCAGGCTGCTGGACGCCAGTGCGCACAGCGCCCTGCTCGGCGCCAGCGGGCATGCCGCCAGGCATCTGCGCCGAACCAAGGGCATAATCGCCTCCTGCCGGCGCCTCCTCAGGAGCACGCTCGGCCTGGGCCTGCGCGACAGCCTCGGGATTGCCACTGCCAGCGTTGAACATGCCGCGATTGAAGGCAACACCCGCTCCGGCGTTCGGATCAGCAGGCGCGCCAGCTCCAGGAGCACCCGCTGCTGAGGTCGGAGCTAGAGGCTGGCCACCGGGAATACCCATGTGGCCGCCACCTCCTGGCTGGACCGGCTGCTGTGCGTGCTGTGCGTGCTGTGCATGCTCCATGGCAGCTTGGTTCTGGGCCTGTTCCTTGCTCTTGGAACGGAACATCTTGAAACCGGGAATGTTGGCAAGGGAGCTGCGACGGCGGCCGCCGGAGGCCGCCACCTTCGGAGACGTCGGCGACGTGGGCTCCAGTGCACTGCCATGGTGGCCGCCCGCCATACCGGCCGCGCCGGCTACACCAGCGGCGCCAGCAGCACCAGCAGCACCAGAAGCACCGGCTGTCCCGATAGAAGGCTGCTTGCCCCGCTTGGGCAGCGTCGAGTACTCCTTGTACGGCGTGCCTGTGTATTCTGAAACACGGGTGCGGGCAGCTGTGACCTCGGGCTGCGTGTCCTCGGTAGAAATGGCGCCAACGCCCTGGGTGACGTCCTCAACTCCGCCACTGCCACCCGTGCGGGTGGCGCTCAGGACGCCGCCCGAGCCGACCGAGCTGCGACGACGCCCAGAATGCATGTGGTGCTCAGCATGCTGCTGGTGGTCGCCATGGAGGTGGTGGTGGTCGCTTCTCAGTGGGCGGTCGTGGTGGCCTAGTGTGCTGTACTCCTTATATTGCTCGCCTGTGTAGGGCGACACCTTGGTGTGCTGAGCTGTCTGGGTTGGATCCGTGTCGGGGACATAGAGGTCCTCGCCAGGAAGGGAACCTCGTCGTCCAGCAGCGGATCCACGAGGAGACATGACAGGCCCGGCGGATGCTCCAAATGGTGTCTGCTGAGAAACATAGCCAGTTTGCTGCTGACCTTCAGTCACGACCTCGCTGGGCTTTCTAACGCCATAGCGCTGGCCAAGGTCTTCCTGGACTTCCTGAGCCGGTGCCACCTCAGTTGGTTTTCTCACACCATAGCGCTGGCCGAGATCAACCTCCTCTTGCTGCATTGGCGCCTCCTCTGTGGGCTTGCGTACGCCATAGCGCTGGCCCAAGTCAATCTGCTCTTCTTGCGCCTGAACTGCCTCGCTCGGCTTCCTGACGTTGTATCGGTCTCCTAGATCCTCCTGTTCCTGAATGGGCTGCACCATCTCGCTCGGCTGGTGGATGCGGTAGCGGTCGGACTCGACGGGCGTGTCGTCCGCTGTCTGAACGACCTCGCTTGGCCGGCGGATGACATATCTGTCTGGGTCCGCGTTAGCGGCGCCACCACCGAGGCCAGAGTGCTGGCCCGGGGCCGCAGCCGGATCGAGTGTGCGCTGGGGTTGGCCAGCACCGTCATAGACGGCATGCTGGCCCTGTGGATGCCCGCCCTGGAGGGGGATGCTCTGGCCCTGGTTCATAGTCTCAGGCTGTCAGGGTGTGGTTCAGTTTGAGTGATGGCAACTACAAGTCTGGGTTAGTCGGGGCGTACAATACGTCGGACCCCGCTTTCTGAGCGACAGAATTGGCCGTCGCAAGAGGTGCCCTGCCGCCCGCGCGGGCCTCGCTTGGCGATCTAAACAGGCGTGGTGCCATTGCAAACTCACCAATTGGTTGTCCGCGGAGCAGAGTATGTTGCGGGGGACGAGTAATCGAAAAGCTGGTGGAGGACAAGGGGTTTCTTGCCGTGCAAATCTCCCGGATAGCTGGGGGTTGCACACGGCCAAGCCTCCTCATTGCATGATGTCTTTGGGCCTTGTACTGGCCAGAACTGATCGCTGCAGCGGCATGCAACCAGGATATTCCGAAAAGCTTGGCCCGAGGGTGATGGGGGCTCGTTCCGAGTGACGGGCTGGGTACCCCCGGTGCCGACGTATTACGGGTCGGCGCAGGTCGGGGTCGCGCGTGGGCCGGCGGGCCCGTCTGTCCAAGCAGCCGGGTGCGGCAGGCCCATGCCACCATGCAAATGGCCCGCCACGCTGTGTTACGTCATCGGCTGTGTGGTGGCTGGTAATTCTCGCCCAGCTGACCTACGGCTACGCTACGTTGGCCAATTGGCTGCCCATGCCGGGCTCCCGTTCCGTCCCCAAGCCTATCGATTGCGTCCGTTTACCCCACACTTTTGGCTGCAGGCACGTCACGTGGACGCTCGAGGATGTTTAGGTTTAGGCCCGTCCGGCGCGCCAGGACGGGGTCTGCCACGCTAGTTTAGTCAGGCACCAGCAGTTGTGTGGGGTAGGCGGTCGTAAACCCGCCGGCCACCGCGCTGCCGTGCCGCTACGGCACCGTAATTCTCGCGCTGGCCGCTGTATCGGCCGCCGTACTGCCTCCCCTGGCCCAGCCGTTCAGATCGCCAGTGCGGAAAACGTGATAGCACACAATCTCTGCCACAGGCCAACCTTACTTCACCACCGTACTGGGCCATAACCTGCCACCTAGCTTCTCGCTTGCTCGCATTTCGCGTCCACAGCGCCCTCAAGGCTCTTGCCCGTCCCCCTGCCGCACATTTTGCTCGCTCCCCGAGCCGCTGGGACGCCAAAGGCCCGGTCGATCTCTGCATTCCGCAGCAGAGCTGACGAGCGCACCAACACCAGAACAATACGGATGAAGCAGTTCCTGCTCCGCTCTCGCCGGCCAGACAAGGACGGTGGACGTGCAACACCGCCAGGCACGCTCAGCGTGGACATCCCCCAGAAAAAGTCTCTGTTCGGCCGGGGCCGGTTCCTTGATCAGCGCTCCAGGGGGTCAAAGAAACAGTCCGCCCTGGGCAACAGCAATGGCCACAAACGCGCGTCTTTGCCCGGCCTGCCGTTCGAGCTTCTCGACCAGATAATCGAGTTCCTTGTGGTTGCGGCCGCCAGGGAAGAGGAGCAGCTCGCAGAGGCGCGCGCTCGGGTCGCGTCCCACGACCGTCCAGCGACACCACGCCAACACGCCCACACCAACAGTGCCGGCAGCGCCAGCAGCGCCAGCAACCATGGCGTTGCTAGCTCTGCTGTCGTCAACACTCACAAGACCTGCGCTGCCCCCTACAGCATGGCAATACCAGAGCTGTTCGCCCTCGCTGCCACCTGTCGGTCGCTCAACCGTGTCATCACCAACGAGTACCTATACAACCACATCGAGCTCCATCGCAAACGCCAGATGAAGAAGTTTCTCAAGAGCATCTCGAAATACCCCAAGAATGCTGCGCTGGTCCGCCATGTGACGTTTGTGCACCCTGTGCACGAGTTCGCCACCTCAGCGCGCGGCGCTGTCGGAGCCTCGGCCTACTCACACTACCTCAACACCGAGGGACTAGATCGCAGCTATGCTGACTCGGCGATCGACATCATGGACCGCATGCCAAACCTGATTCACGTGTCGCTGGTTGAGATCTCGCCTCGCTTCGAGTTCAGTCCTAGTCACGTTCTGCAGAGCGCGTCTTTAGCCATGACCGAAGGCATCGCCCAGGATGGTCAGTCCGTCGCCACCGTCAGCCTAGGAGGAGAGTCGGGATGGCATGTTCCACTGCGTCCAAACTTGCTGTGGCCCTTTGGACCCACTGTGACGACCCTCAACCTCTACTCTATGCTGATTGACGCGCAGTCTCTGTCGATGCCGCGACAACTGCCTCTTGTCCCCCACACTTTCAATGAGCCAGCAGAAACCCCAAGCAACGGAACGCCGCGCGCTGAAGCAGAGTCGCCACGTCCGCGCTCATCACAAGAATATTTCTCGCCTCGTCGGCCTCAAACAGTCCTGACCTCGCCGGTGACAAACCTCTACATCCACACATGTATAATAGCTGGCAACTCGTGGCCACGACTACCTGGGTACTTCGGAAAGCTCAAAAGCCTGACTATCAACGGATCACGAAACTTGCACGACCTCGCGTTGCCGACCTGTTTTCAGAACAGCCTTGTTAACCTTGAACTAGACCTGAGTACCCACCTGCTGCTTGTCGGACAGGCACCACAAGTATCATCACCACCATCTGACCTGTACCCAATTCCGGCCTATTTCGGTGAACCGCCCCCGTACACACCAACGCCAACGGCACAGTTCGAAAGCAACCCGCACTACGACACGTTTGTCACTTACCTGCGAAACATAATCGCGATGCCTTTCTTGGAACACGTCACGTTCAGTGGTCTTCCCAGCCTTGACTCCCCCCTACTCCATACCCTGCTACTGACCGAACCGGAGACCTACAATGGTCTCAAGTCTGTCACTCTGATTTTGGCTTCGGACGATCCTCATATTGCGAATCGACGCCGGGAACTCAAGACGGAGCTCAAGTCAATTACTGACCAGGGAACACAGGTGATAATTTCCTTGAAACGTGAGTCACTGTTCTCGTTCTAGCCACAACCGAAGTAAGTCGAAACTGTTAATGCCCTATATACGACCCCTGACGAGAAACATTATGCCTCCGTGTATCAGAATGTAGACACATTAATGGAACATAACGAGCGCCAATGCAACTGCTGCCATGTGCCACTCCGTGACTGCCCGTTTTTGGCCGGTACTAGTCGCGTCATTGTGAGGCATATCGACCATGATGTCGTCCACGCCCTTCATTTTTGTAATGGCTCTTTTGCGTAGCGACTGGTATCTCAAGGGTTTTCTACCGGTGACACCTCGGATCAAGCGTCCTTGGCTGTCGTAGATTTTAAAGGTTTTAGTAGTTTGCACTTGGTCCAAGCATCCTCCGGGCCGGCGTGGGGATACGCCGCTCGAAATGAGCTTTCGTCCAGGGCTTTGCGGAAGGCCACTCAGTTTGGGATCGTCACGATTAACCTCGCAGTGCACTGGGCGGGACAACAGCCTCCGGCTGCCACTCGGCACACCTGGGCTCGAACTTGTGGAGAATGCTGATTGGAGAGCGTCAAAAGCAGCAAGGGCGTGCACAGCTCCATCGGGCTTTATCTCAACGAGACCGCAGTTGTTTGCCTCTTGCGAGTAGTCACAGATAAGACCTCCAGAAAATGTGCCTATCATATCTGAAGAGTACAACGCTTCCACCTCCTGGAATTCTCCTGGGGTAGCAGCATTGCAACTGTACTCTGAGAAGAACACTGGTATCGAAATGCTTTCGTAGTCTTCAACAAGAGTATTGTAGCTTGAAGTCATGAATGTTGACCGACTGCAGAACTGGTAGCTGCTCACTGCATAGAAGTCAATGGCCTCTTCTTTTGGTCCACACTCGAGGTACCTGGACAACGAGGTGCGGTATCGAAAATCGTTAGTGGCAGAATAACCAACGGGGATCTTACGCGGTGAGTTCTGGGCTATGTAAGCCTTTGCATCACGGACGACTGCCTTAACGTAATGCGGTGACACTATTGCACTGTACTCGTCTTTCACAATCCCGTGCCCGGCGAAAAACCCCAGCGTGTTGTTGTAAGCGGCAAATTGCTCAATAACTCTGAATACGTGTTCCAAGTACTTGTCGTTGTAGGTAGTCCATGGTTTATAGCGGTTCAAATGCTCCCCAGATCGAGGAGAATTTACATCGACGAGCACATGGATTCCCGCTCTGGCCAGAAGCATCATACAGGCATCATGGTTGAATGTCGGGTTGACATAGTAAGCGCGGATCGTGTTCACTCCAAGCTGTTGTAACACGGAGACATCGCGGGAGCATATATCGATGTCTGAGAGGGGATCGTGCTCACCACTGTAATCGATACTACCACTAGGTTGGTAAGTAACGCCTTTAATGAAGAATGGCGCTTTTGTCACACTATCCACAAAGCGTTTCCCGCTGACCTCAATAGGATTGATAGCGGCAGACACATATCGTGTGAGAATCCCTAGCACAAAGAGATAGTATCGCAACATGGGTCCAATTGATGTTAGTTGATCGTCTGGGGACTTGGTCTACTCGGATTTATAGTCCGTTATTCCTCTCCACCTTTGTGCCTCTGTCCCTGTTGGGAAAGGCGAGGGTGCACTCGAACTTTAACTTGTGGGCAAACGTTGGTGGCAAGGTCTGAGAAAGGGCGAGGGACTACAATAGAGAACCAGAGAAAATTTTATTGAATGCCCTGCAATCAGCGACCCATCCAACCACCGTCAACCAGCATTATCTCCCCGTTCATATAATTTGATGCCTGGCCAGCAAGGAACACTACTGGTCCCTTGAAGTCGTCTGGATTACCCCACCGCCCAGCTGGAATCCGCGCGAGAATTTCACGAGCGCGGGTGGAGTCGCTTTGCAGGTCAGTGTTCATGTCTGTTGCAATGTATCCTGGCGCAATAGCGTTGGTGCAAATGCCTTGAGCAGCCCATTGGTTGGAAAGGGCTTTGGTAAGTTGGGCGAGCCCACCCTTCGAAGCAGCGTACGCCGGCACGTTGATGCCGCCCTGGAACGAGAGAACAGAGGCTATGTTTATGATCTTGCCTCGACAGCCAGGAGAATGGGCATCGGCCGGCCGGCCTAGAAGGTGCTTGCCCATCTCGCGAGACAGGACAAAACAACTGGTCAGATTTACCTGAATGACATCATCCCAGTCTGAATCAGGGAAGTCTTGAGCTGGATGTCTGCGCTGGATGCCCGCGCAGTTAAGCAGAATGTCCAACGCTCCTGTGGGACTCAGCTTAACTGCTTCCGGAACAATTTTTCTGGCGTCCTCAGAAGTGTTCAAATCAGCTTGAAGGATCTTCACCTGGCTGCCGTTACGAAGAGCCTCGATCTTCTCCTTCGTGGCGATGTTGGTTGGGTCCCGTTGCACCAAAACGACGTTTGCGCCCGCTTCGGCGAGACCAACCGCCATGTCGGCGCCAATGCCCCTCGCTCCGCCGGTGACAAGCGCAGTCTTGCCTTTCAGGGAGAATAGCTCCAGTGCCATTGCGATTGTCCTTCCTCTTGCCGGTCGCGTCTCTGATAAAGGCAACCCCACATTTTGGCCCCCACGCTCTCTCGTGGGGGAAATGACTCGGACATCGGCAAACAAAAGAAACGCGCGGGCGGACCAACGTCTTAAGGACCGTTGGTCCGGCCGTTTCCCAATGTCTGAAAGATGTCAGAAGCAGTGCTAGCGTCCGTTTTGACGGGCAAGGAGAGTCTGTCCATTGAGACACGTTTTGTGGAGCCACCTGCTTCCGGTGAAGTCCAGGTGGAAGTCCGGTGCACAACGCTGTGCGGGTCGGACTTCCACTATTACAAACATTACCGAAATGGTGACTTCGCTGTTCGCCAGCCCCTCACGCTGGGCCATGAGAGCGCTGGAGTGGTTGTGGCTGTGGGACCCGCCGTCACTAGTCTCCAGTGTGGCGACAGAGTGGCCCTAGAGGTAGGGGTGCCATGCGATGCGTGCGATGTGTGCAAAAAAGGCCGCTATAACCTATGCGAGAGCCTCACTTTCAGGTCCTCGGCTAAGGCGTTTCCACACACTCAGGGCACGTTGCAGACGCGCCTCAACCACCCAGCCAAATGGTGCCACGTTCTTGGAAAGGATGTGTCGTTTGAAGAGGGCGCTCTTCTCGAACCTCTTGCCGTGGCTCTGCATGCCGCATCGCGCGCAAAGCTCCAGCTAGGGTGTTCGGTGCTAGTACTTGGAGCAGGCCCTCTTGGCGCTCTTTGCGGCGGTGTGGCGCTGATGAAGGGCGCTGTCAACGTCACAATATCCGACATCAGCTCCGAAAAGCTTGATTTTGTGAAAGAACGGGGCTTTGCCACCCACACAGAGCTCATGGACGTGAGACCAAGCACAACGGACGAAATGTTCACCCTGGCTGGGCAAAAGGCTGCAATGTTTACGGAGAATAATCAAGCCATGTTCGATGTTACCTTTGACTGCACTGGCGTACCGTTTTGCGTTCAAACTGGTATTTACGCTACTAAGCCGGGAGGCAAAGTCGTATTGGTCGGAATGGGTAACCCCGTCCAGACCTTGCACATCGGCGCTGCTGCCCTTCGCGAAGTCGATCTAGTAGGTGTGTTCCGGTACGCGAATAAGCATACTGAAGGCATTGAAACTCTCCGCTCGGGGGCTGTCCCACGTCTTCGTGAGCTCATAACTCATCGCCTCCAGGGACTGGGGACGGTGCCCACGGCGTTCGAAATCATGGACGGGAAGCAAAGCGGTATCGTCATGAAAGTTTGTATTAATATATAGCTTAGTAAATAAACTCTAACCATGTCCTCTCTAATCATATCTCATTCAAACGTCGCCCCCCCTTTCATATCAAGGGAGATGGAATTTCCGAGGAAAGATGCGCTACCCTGAACCAAAGGTAATATGGCAGTGTGAGGTACTCATTGGAGCGAGGTTCGCTCATCGGGCGATCGTCTTGCCATGCCCTCCTTAGGTCAGCATCGTCTCCAGTTGTCTTATCCAGTGCAAGTAGTGTCAAGGCGAGTCGAAAACTGATTAACGTCTCCTCCCCTGATGTATTCGCCTCTCCATAAACATCTTGAGGAATAGTACGCTTGCAGACTGCCTTGAGCACCTCGATAACTCTCTGTCTGCGTACTAGCTGTTGGGGATCCGACTTGTTATAGTGATAATAGCCGCGCGGGTCGAAGTTAGACTCAAACTCACTCGCCTTTACGATCCCGGTGCTCGACTTATCCAATCGCCACCATGCCTCCTTGAAAGCTCGTAGCTGGCTTTCGGCAACAGCCTTGTTCTGGTTGCCACATATGAAGCTGAAGTTCTCCGTGAGCAGGGCTACAAAGGTGTTGAGGAAGATGAATTGGCTGAGCACATTCCAGGAGACGAACATGATGTAGGCAGCAGCAGACCTGTCAGGGTGAATGTAGTCAGTCATGAACTTCGCCCAGTTGCCACCAGAACTCATTGTAAACAGCAGCAACAACGACTTTGGGACAGTCTCAAAGTTGTAGACTTGGGAGCCGTAATGTCTGGTGCCTCCAGCGCCGAAGAGCTGGTTCATAGCCATAGCGTAGACAATAAAGACCACAAACCAAGTGTACAGCATCTCTCCGATGCGACGTGAACAACCGAACGCCATGCGGAACAACAGGCTCAAGCGATCACTTCGAGGGATCGCGCAGAGGAGAAGAACCACTGTCATCACCTCCCTGGCTTGACGGAAATCAGAATTAGTTTGCTTTTTGCTTAGGTCGACAATTGATAATGCGAACGCCGTGGTCACCAACACCGCACCCAATAGCTCCCAGCCCATGCGTAATAGTGTAGTGCCATAAGTGAGCAGCCTGAGCAGAGTTAGAGCCATGAAGATGCAGAGCAAAGCAAACTGAATTGCACTAACGGCAGTCTCGTACCTTGCTGATTGTGGATAATATGTCAATGCCAACACAACTGTATATCCCGCCCACAGCCACTTGAAGTAAGGTGCGCTTAAGTCCAATACCCTCAATCCTACTCTGCGAAGGGGACGCAGAAACACTTTGCCCTCCCTGCCGAAGTCGGGTCGATAAACGGGCGTTTCAAGGTCAAGTATACGCTTGATGCCATGCCAGTTAGTCTGGTAAGGCAACAGAAAGGCTGTATCACTTGATCGAGCCCAGTTGCGCATGATTGTAGACGTAAACAATGTGACGATCAAGACCTTGCTTATCATGTTGTAGAGCACCGCGAAGGTGGCGCTTGCATTCCCTGTATTCTCCACAATGCTTGAAAACAATTCCTTGTCGCCCGTTGATAGGATGTGAAAGAGGGTGAAAAGTGAATGGCCAAAGTCGTCGAAATTGAAGTAAGGGTGTAATGGAGTAATGGGTGATAGAAGCTTGTCTCCGGGAGATCTCTCCACCTCTAAACCAGAAGCCGAGCCTGTACATGTTTCGTCGTCGCATTGAGTCAGCCGACCAGCAAATATCTGCACTCCCCAGATAGAGAATGGGTACAGTAATGTGAGAGAGAGTGCCACAGCCTTGAGCACATTGCCTAGATTGCGGATCACCAATCGATGGAACGTCTGTTGTGCCGTTGGGAAGATCATCAGGAGGCGAAGAGCTCGAAGGCTCTTGAAAGCGTTAGCAATTTCCAGCATCCTTGTGTTTCGACGGACGCCTGCGCCAACGCTGACGTATATAGCTAGAATCACGATAGTATCGATAATGTTCCAGGCGCTCCAGATAAACGAGCATGAGGTGGCCACCAGACCATCAGCTAGAACTCTGATCACAGCTTCAGCTGTGAATAACAGACCGAAAGCCAGATCGCAGTAAGTGAGAACGTACGGACTTCCAGCCGCGCGAAGTTTTGAAGGAGTGTAGTAGCAAAGAGTGCCGATCATTGCAATACTCGCTGTCATCATTACCACCTTGAAGCATTTCACCGTTCTAACATGGCTCTCTGACGGACAATTTGGTCGGGCGCCACGTTGAGGCTTTACCAAACACTGACAAGCGTAGCGGACGCCGTACCAAAACTGTTTCAGACGTCGCGTTTGACGATGGTATAGTTGCTGTGGGCTCTCAGGTGCGGCGCTGATCGAATCAGCTTCAACTAGCTTCCGCCTCTTCATCCTGATCATGTTGTGTTCTTGCACTGGTGAGCACCACAAGTCCACGTCAAGTTTCACAGATAGCCACGCAAGTACTTTGTTCACATTGAGCAATGGACTCGCATCGGGTATCCGGCGACGCTCAAGAACGTTCTGCAGTTGCTCTGCGTAGTCTTCGTGGTTTTCACTGTCGAGTACATAGTCTCTCAGTTTCATAAACTCCCATTGAGGGCCCCACGCGGTGGACAGTTCATCAGAGAATTCTGCTATGAATCCTCCAACCTGCTGATTCTTCTTGTCTTGATTGCTTTCACTATCGAGTTTGTCCGCTACAGCAGCAACGAACAAACTAGTGACAATGTTACGAGAGACCACAATCCATGCGATGTATACCATCGCAATGATTGCGCCATCGAAACGAGTCTTCACAGCATCTGTGAGGTCAAAGACGTCGTCAAAGTCGGCAAGAAAGAGTGAGAGATAGAGACGACCAAAGCCGCCATGGACACCTGCGACATCCGAATTTGGGCCACGACTGAGCAGAAGTTGACTGGCCACGAGTGCGAAAAGGAAGGTCAACCAAAAGTAAAGGAGAACCATGACCATGATCGCGTTGTAACCCTGAAAGAGATTTATCCATAGGTCGCGGGAAAACAGGGGCAAATAAGCGATCACCCGATAAAAACGAACTAGGCTGAAGAAACTTAGCCAGCCGTATAAGTTCTGCTCTTCGTGCACAACTGGCAAAACGATTGTAATATTTGCGATCGCCAGGCCAAGGTCCAGGAGATTGATGAAGCACAGCTTTACCTGGGATACATTGGTGCTCGGATTGTTGACTTGAAGGTAAAAGAAGGAGCCGCGATCAATGGCTATTCGTATGATAATGTCAACGGCTAGGACACCAGCAGTGGCTACAGACCAGTAGTAGATAAAGGCCTTCTGGAACTGTGGCTGATGAGCCCTTTCAAGCGCGTGGACGACTGTGTCTGCGAATATTATGGAGCTCAGTGCCCACTGCCAATAACGCCGCACTGCTCTCCTTTGTGCAGGCCCAGAATACGGGGGATAAAGATCAAATGAGAACCATCGCACTGCAGAGCCCAAGATCTTGTTACGCGCAGTGCTCTGATTGTACGCTTCGCATAGTGCACCGACGAAGAGGTTGAGGAGCCACCAATTGAGAAGTGCTGTACCACAAACAAAAAAGACCCAAGCTGCTGCACCCTGGGCACTCATCGTACTTTCCATCAATGAGGTGAGTCCACTGCCATTGGCGAGTGCGAACAGAAGTTCCATCGCGTTTCCAATGTTGTCAAAGCTGTATGTTCCACTGTAGGGGTTCGACCGCTCCAAGCAGACTGATCCACGCGGGCAGATGTAACCGCTTGGAAGACCAGGTGCCATAAGGCCGTTACGATCAATGTAGCGAACAACCTCACCGGTTTGCGGATCTATGTGGCCACCGCAGAATTGGCTTGCCACCTGCGGTGAAGCGCTGCCAGCGTAACAGTGACGCCTGAGGGACCCTTTAAACAACCTCAACGCAAGAAGAGAGAACAGAATCCTGTGTTAGTTGAAACCCCGCTGCTCCATTGTCAACCAGCACTTACCAGAACCATCCGATGAAAAGCATGACGTCCAAGAGGTGGCGTCTAGCCTGGTGAATTGCCGCAAGCACTGTTGCAGTACCTGACGAGATAGATAGCATGCGAAGAACACGAAGACTACTGAGAAACTGGAACACGAATAGCCCGTGCCTTTCATCATTGCCAGTGCTTTGCAGTGCCAATGCGATCCAGTAAGATGCTGTGCCAACGAGCTCCATGATGTGGATGGGCGTGCGAAGGTACGGCACAGCATAGCGTTGAGGTCGCTTGTCTAGGCCAAATGAATAATCAAAAAGCCTCCTTGCGAAGTAAAATAATCCTGAAGCACCCGACCGTGTTAGTCGTAAAGCAAAGGATTGAGTGCGGCCGGAGGGAGCTGCAAGTTCTGACCTTCCAATGTGGAGCAAGCTGTGTCTGGGCAACAGGTCGCTAGCCGAGGCCAAGTTCTCGTACGCGAGGCCATACGCTAAGATCTTCGCCACGATTTCAATCGTGTATAAGCCAAAAACCGAAGTATAGGCCCATCGCAGCCCGCTTGAGCGGTTCATTGAGACAGCCTCGATGGTGAGAAGTGCAATATGAGCGACGATAAGACAAACCACAGCTTCTGATGCGTAGGACGTCTGCAGAGCCCGGTAGAGACATCGACGAAATTTGTTATCTGGAGAGAGCACGAAGAGAGATCTGCCGAGCCTAGCTGGGGGCTCATTCTCTATGAACTCTGGAGAGCCGAGCACGACACGTGCAGCCATGGACGAGAAAGATTGACTTATCGCCAAATGAAGGGAACGAACGCTCGACTTGCTGCCGCCATCGCTGGCGTTGGATGGGCTCTTCGGAGAGGCGGGGCTGGAAGTTTCGGCGATATTCTGACGGGGCTCACATTTACGTTCTGAGGAAGATGATTGAGCGGAAGTCGGCCTACCTAGGAAAGGGTCAGACCCTATTGCTTCAGACCGTTCGCCCTTGGTGGGCTCGTCACAGTCGAATTCGGTGGGTGTTGATGGATGGGATGTTGGCAGCCACTGTTCGGGCCCCGGCTTGAGGGCGTCCAAAAGGGCTGTGCGGACCAAGTCTTGGTCAAACCGATTGAGCAAGTCGTCCATGACGGCTTGCTCAGTAAGGAGCGGCTCCGGGATGAAACGGAGTAACCGCCACATTGATTTCCCCGACGGGCTCATCTTGTTACTGGCAACAACATACGAGTGCCGCAATCTACTTAAGTGACGACGAGAGTGTTAGGCCAGAGGATTCTGCGTCGTGACCAAAGAGCTGACACGTCGCATGGCGGTCAATAGCCTTATTTAAAAGTATTATGCCATACTTGCGTATTCGGCGACTCACGCGGCGTCTGCACATGCGATAGAACTATCAATGAGCAGCTATGATTCATAAAGCAGATGCGATGATCTCCAGGTGCGCCTAGCCGTGTTTTGCAGCTGCCTCGCACAGCTATAGCATTGTGCTACGGAAAGTTGTGCCATTTGCCACCATTGGGGGGCCCTGGACGTCAGGGGCTCATGACCGGTATGAGCCTCTTTCGAGCCAGGTGACCGCCGGCAAGTTTCATAATAACGTCACCATCCGCATGACGTTACGCCGCTACTCATGACGCTCGCCTCGTGGGATCAATTTCTTTCTATCTCCCGCCGCCGTTTGCCCGCCTGCCCGCCGCACCGGGCACACCGGTTTTGCCTCTCCACGATCCGTCACGTGACTCATACCGGGCCGATTTGTCACGTGACACATCGCCCTCGGACTGTCACGTGACAGAACACTCTCGAACCAGCGGCCATAAACTCTGAAATTCCACCCCGAGGGCGCAACCCCGGACACATAGCATCATGACGGACGACAGTAAGAAGAACCTTGCCCTCGGCATAGTGGACTTCCTGCACACCAGCATAGAGGACGGCACCGTCTCCAGCGACGACAAGGAGAGTGTGGAGGTCGCAATTGAGTGTCTCTCCGATGTGTTTGGCGTGAAACTCGCCGACAAGTCCAAGGTGTATGGACAGCAAAGCCTCCTGTCCATCTACAAGGCGTTTGAGAAGCTTCAGCAGTCTCGATCCGGCAAGGAGACCGAGTCGACTGGAGAGACATCCTCTAAAGGAACCGAGGACTCAAAGGAGGCTAAGGTGGCGTCGCCGGAGGACAAGAAGCAGGCAGAGGAGGCAAAAGTTGCCGGCAACCGGCTCATGGCACAGAAGAAGCATGAAGAGGCTGTGGTAGAGTACACGCGAGCTATCGAGCTTGACGGCAGCAACGCCATCTACCTTTCCAACCGCGCTGCGGCCTATACTCAGCTCGGTCAGCACGACAAGGCCATTGCGGACGCCGAGCGTGCCATTGCTCTTGATTCTGCTTATCCCAAAGCCTACTCCCGATTGGGCCTGGCGAAGTACGCCACCGGTGATGCCCAGGGCGCGATGCGGGCATATGAAAAGGGCATGGAAGTTGAAGGCGACAACCCAAGCGAGGCTATGCGCAAGGGCTATGAAACATCCAAGAAGCGTGTCCAGGAGGAACTTGACGCTGTTGCGCCAGGTGCACCAGGTGAGTCTTCCAGTGAAGGCAGCCGTTCGGGGCCGAGCGGCGGTGCTGGAGCTGGGGGCCTCCCTGATCTGTCTTCTTTGGCAGGTATGTTTGGCGGTGGCAGTGGAGGTGGCGGTATGCCTGACCTTGGAGCCATGATGCAAAATCCGATGGTGCAACAGATGGCGCAAAACATGATGCGCGACCCGTCTGCTCTGCAGAACCTCATGAGTAATCCCACCCTCCGCAACATGGCTGAAAACCTGCAGTCAGGCGGCGGGATGCCAGACTTCCAGGCTATGGCTAACGACCCACAACTTAGAGAGCTCGCCCGCAATTTCGGCCTTGGCGGTGGCTCGGGCAACGCGGGCAGCTCTGGCAATCCGGGAAACCCGGGTAGTAACTGATGAGAATACGAGCATCAATTAGTCGCAATGTCGCAATCTGCCACGACCTGCCTGTGATGTGCCTACAGTGAATTCTGCAATGCTGAAGGATTCTGCTATCCTTGTGCCGTGGACGTCTCTTGGGGCGACACCCGGTATGGCGGAAAGCGGGAACCACATGCGGTTACTACACGTGCTGAGGCAATGAAAGGGTCGTGGCGAACGTCAATTCGTAGTGCATTAGTCATTAATCGTGTCTATGCTTATCATCATATTGCATCTGGAGGCGCTGGAGGCGCTGAAGACGCTCCTTTTGCCACCTGATGTTGTCCCGCGCGAACTGGCTAATCGCGACTTTGACCTCCTGTTCATGAACTTTGTAGAATTGGCCAAGTTCTGTAGCAAGCGTAACGTGGCTTGCCCTTGTCTCAGCCCGAAGCCGCTGAATTTCGTGCTGAGTGATATACATCAAGTCTTGAGTCTGGGTGATTTCCTTCTGCCTCTTATCCTCGAACATGCCAAGCGGCCATGTGCCCTTGCTTTTTAGTTTGAGCAGACTGCTGGTGAGTCGGGACAGCATTGCTTCCTGGGAGCGCAATTGTGCGATCAAAGTGTAAGGCGTCTGAATCTCGCGTAACACCGAGTCTGCGACACCCGCAAGACAGCTGGTGGTAAGCTGCAGCACTCTGAGACTGCAATCCTTGATCTCCATCGTCTCGGCCAATTCACCGAACACCGACCCAACTGAAGCTTTTACCCAGTTGCCAGCGGTTTTCTGTGTGTAGTGGCCCAAGATTCGGTAGCTCTCTGCGACGTCTTGCGTTTTGTTGTGATGAGCTACCAGCATGCTATTGAGCCGGTGTAATATGCCAGCCAGAACAGAAACCTGGCTTTTAGCGTGGTCGAGGAACACTTCGATGTGAGCCAAATCGGATTCCGTCAATGCATTATCGCTTGGCCGGTGGCGAGCTGTCCCATTGATGTTTCCGCCACTTTTGCTGTCTGCGTAGGACCCTGCCTCAACCCACCCCATGTCCGTGCTTGCGCCGCTGTAGAGCAAATCACGCTTAGACTCAAGCTTTTGCCGTGACCGCTCCACTATCTGCTCCCGTGAGAGGTCTTGCACCAAAAGAAACTCCCATAGGAGCTCGTGACACTTGAACGTTGGATGTGCTGCAAGGATCCTAAGGAATAACGTCAGCCGCACTTGTAGCATGTGGATGAGCTCCCGAGATGGCCTGAAAGGGACACTCAGCGGATTGCGAGGCACTGTGAGCTGCGGGATCCAGCTGCTGGGGTTTTCATATGCGAGCCACTTCTGCAGAAATATGAAGTCGTGAAACGTCCGTCGAACAGTTACAACAGTTGCGGTTTTGGGACTGAAACCGGACTTTACGGCGAAGTAAATGTTCCCGTCCTGTACCGCGGCGCGTACCACTGCAATGGTCCGGTTGCTGCCCGTGTAGCTTGCGTTACGAGTGTGGTGACTGCCATTCGAGACCTCCGCTGTCCCGCCGCCGATGCCACTCGGGTTGTCAGAAACAACTGTGGAACCAGTATCCACAGGTGGCTTGGAAAACAGGTAGAGCTCGTCCAGAACCTTTTGGACTCCATCGTCCTTGGCTAGCTCGAGAGCAGTGAGACCTCGTACGTCCACACGTTCGAAATCGAGCCTCGGATCCCGCGAAATGACTGCAATCGCATCTAACCGCGAGTAACGGGCATAGACCATAAGGGGTGTCAGACCCCGATCATTAGGATAGTTAACGTCAAGCAGCTGCACATGAGCCAGCACTTTGTTCAATGCCTCTTGGCCCTTCACAATGTGGAGCAGGGTATTGCCTTTGGCGTCCACGTGATCTAACATGTCAATTCCCGTTGCCGCCGCCACTTCGAGCCCAAACACGTGTCGTCTATTTGCGTTCGCCGCTAGACGATTGCGATGTCGCGGTGAAGGCCGAACAGCTTCCACAGGCGTCCCAGGCGTGCCAACACGCGGCGTGCGGGGCGTGTCTGGTGGGGTTTCCAGTCCAGCACTGTTTTCTACACCCATGACAGGCGTCAGCGGACGGCGTGCAGATCTGCGTCGTGTGGCATCATCCGTAGCAAGCTGGAGGCCCATGTCAAGCATTTCAGCATACTGCGGGTGGTCATAGGACCGAAACAGCGCAAAGAGCGGCGTCTGCCCATTTTGGTCCTTACTCGTCCAGTCGATCAAATGACCGACACGCGAAATGAGAGGCAAATATAGGAAAAAGTAGTGGCCGATATGGCGGCGCCAATCATCTCGTAACGCGAAGTACTGTTTCTGCTGTTCGGTTGTTGAGTGGGCAAGAATGAACTCCAAGATCGCATTCACAATGCCATGTGCAGTCTCAGAACCGTCATTTGCATGAAGCGAGGCTACCAGCAAGTTAGTTCCTTGGACCGTCACGTCTTGCAAGACAGTGACGACATCGGCAGTTTCAGGCTGTTTGAGCAGAATTTCAAGGGCTCCTAGCTGTTGGGCTTGAACAGCAAGCATCAAAGCACTCTCGCCGCGTGGCGTGCGACTTTGGAACACTGTCTGGGGCAAATGACCCGAATCAACAATGCTCCCGCAGGTGCTCGCCATCGATGCGTTCGAAGGAGTCAATATAGATCGGCTACTGTCGACCCGCGAAAGCCCGTTTAAATATGTGTCAAACACATCATCCGTGTCTTCGAAGAACCGTTTTAGGTCCTCCGTCTGCCCATGACGAACGGCCTCCCAAAAATCGTAATTCGCACGTGAGAATACGCTCAAACGGGCCGAGTTGCCCCTGATATGGTACACGACCCCTTCCAGCGTGCTCATCGCATAGCCCAGCTGCCCAGTATCCACGTCACGGTGGGAGAAGTGGCGAATATAATAAAGAACAGAGTCCAAATGTTTCAACTCAGACCGAATGACCACAAGAATCATGAGGGAAACCAAAACGTCCGCTGAGACATGACTGGCTGCTTTCTCGCCATCTTGTGGAGACTCGCGGCCTTGGTCTTGGTTGTCCACCAGGATCTGCGACTCTTGAACGGGCGGAGATGCATCACCATCAGTTGAGCCCCCAAGTATGAGAAGAACGCTCAGGATATGCTCTATCTTCTTCTCGGCCGGTTCATCTGCTTGCTCCAGCTTCTTCAATTCCGTAGTAGCTTGATACACTTTCCGCTCGAGATCAAGCATCACTGAGTCCGGGACGTCTGGCGGAATGCCTACCTGTCCCAAGCTGAGCCATCGCACTTCGGCCATGTCGGCCGCCAGGACGGCGTCCTTCTCTTCTCGAATTTGGATGAGCTGCAGCCACAGCTTTTCGCAGAGATGTCGCTCAATGTATTGCTCCAGCAACGACTCGATATCGCTGCCTGTGAGGCCTGTGTCACTCACGAGTGCCCGAATAAGCCCGGGGTCGATTTGCTGAAAGACGTGGACGGCATGTTCCATAGCGCGCTCCAGCGCCTCTGCAAGCTGCTCCTCGGTTCGAGCATGACCGCACCGGAAGCTGCCAAACAGCTCCATGTAGCCAGCGCCGGCCTGGCGGTACATGCGGGGATAGCGCTCCAGTATCTGCTCGAACCTGGTTATCTCGGTGGCCTTCACATGCCGGTCTGACGAGACTTCTGGTCGAGGTTCGTCAGTGCTGCGCGACCGTGGGCTTGAAGCCTCCGTGATGACAGGGCTCTGGGTCGCGAACTCGCCCGGCGAGCGGCGGGGAGGGGTTGTTGGCGTCGCAGGAACAGGGCTGAGATGGCGTGACTCGACAGTGGGGGATATCTCAGTGCTAGGGACCGGATGTCCAATCAGTGGCAGGGCTATTTCAAATAGCACGAATTGCAGCTCCTCTGAGAGATACGGTGACGCCGCCACATAGATGCCGGTGGACAGGACCCTGCTCTTTATGGCGGCTTTGAAACCCTTGTGAGAGAAGACATGGTCGTCCTTGATGATGACAGTGCGATTGTTGAGCGTGTTATAGTAGCGAGCTCGTGCAAATGAGCCGCCACCGGCGCTGCCGCCGTTTGTGCCACCGGAGAGCTTGACGATGTGGGCCGCGATGAAGTCCTCGTTCCGACAGAGGTCACGGTAGGGCAGAAGGGTGTCCCTGTCGACAGAGAACTCGAGGACGCTCGTGGTCGGCACCAGCAAGGCGTAATTGTAGTTGCCCGTGAGCCGGTGGCATATGTCGCGGAACTTGCTGCTGTGGCTGTCGTTGGCAAAGATGCCCGCCAAGAGCGGGTTCAACGGGGGTATCATCTGGGTTAGGACGGCCCTGTCGGCCTGGGAGACCTCCGGCGACGTACCTTCCTCGTCAAGCCATCCTCCGTTTGCCACGGGCTGTTACTCACCGAACCTCGGCCTTTACCCGGTGCGCCGCATTAAGCGGCGATGGACGCACATCGTCAACCGCCACCACCAGAGAGATGACCCGTGGGCAGCGGCGGCAGCGCGATGACGACTCGGCTGGCGCCTTCCCGGTCAAGATGGCCATGTGGGTGAGTCTGCTGCCGAATACCACGCCCGTACGCCGTGGCTAACGCAGGATTTCGGCCACTGTGACCCCAAACGGTGCAGTGGCAAGAAGCTGGAGCGCCTGAGGATGATCCGGGCCCTCAAGGTCGGCCAAAAGTTCGCCGGTGTCGTCGTGAGCCCTCGCGGTAAAGGCGTCGTGTGTCCGGACGACCGCGACATCGTGGAGCGGTACGGAGCCGCCGTGGTTGAGTGCTCCTGGGCGAGGCTCGACGAGGTGCCCTTCGCACGGATAGGCGGACCCCACGAACGGCTGCTGCCCTTCCTCGTCGCCGGAAACCCTGTCAACTACGGCAAACCCTGGAAACTCAACTGTGTGGAGGCCCTGGCAGCATGCTTCGCCATCTGTGGCCACTGGGACTGGGCCGAGCAGGTGCTGGCACCGTTCAGCTGGGGACACTCCTTCCTGGAGCTCAACGAGGACCTCTTCGAACTCTACAGCGCCTGCTCAGACGAGGCGAGCGTCACGGCGGCGCAGGAGAAGTATCTGCAGCAGGCCGAGGAGGCGGCTGAAAAGCGCAAGGAAAGCAAGGGTCACAACGAATGGGCTGTTGGCAACCGGAATCACGGCGCACCAGGCCAGCTTCCGCCAAGCGACTCTGAGGATGACGATGATGATGCCAACGATAACGACGAGAGCGAGCCACACCGAGTGGATCAATTTGGTAACACTATTGAGTCTGATGTGGACGACAGTTCAGACACTGAGGAGTGGGATTATGAGGTGGATCGACTTGGAAACCGCATTGAAAAAACTTCGCTGGCTTGAGCCTGGCACATCACTGCTGGTACTCGACCGGGGCCAGCGATGCACTCGTCTCATGTATTATATGTACCCGTGTCTAACTAAAGAACCGCGCCTTGAACGTGCTTTTCAAAATAGCATTCTGAGCGTTCTTCACGCTCTCGTTGAGCCCGTTGACATAACGTGCCGATGCTTCGCCGATACCATCCATCCTGTCGTTCAAATTGTTCATGATGTCGTTACCGGTCCGCTGCCACGACTGGGCGGAGCTATTCGAGCCACCAGTGTTCGTGCGGCGCGGAAGGAGCCTCTGCTGCGCCGTATCCTGAGATACATGGGCGCGGTTACTGGGCTTACGTCGCGGGCCTCCTAGAACTGCATCCAGATCCTCAATGGCAGTGTACTCCTGGCCCTTCGCCCGCTGTAGCGCGCTTGGCGTAGGTCGCGGCGGGAATGCCTTAAGGGCATCATACAGCTGGTCCGGCTGAACATCACGAGCTTTGATTCCTCGGCCCCAGATGTTGACGAGCGCTGCATTTAGTCGCCCGACTCGTAGAACAACGTCACCAGTGCGCGTCACAATACAACTGTGCTGGTTCGAGTGCTGCCTGTCCAGATAGTATGGTAAGTCGAGTTTCGCAAGCTCACGGAGGTGGAGAAGCGACAGAATGCGAATGCTCGAATCCTCAGCGACACAGACAAGTGCCATTGAGTCACCCTCTTGCACGTACGATAACCCCGCTGCGAGCACCGAGAATTGCAGCTTCTTGTGTTCCATTTTGCCCCTGGGCTCCCGGTATATCCTGATCTCGCGACGCGTGATGGCGCACAGCGCTCCCGTAACCAGCATACCTTTATGGAGCTGTGCCATGGTCGCCGGCTCTGCCTCCGCAGACATGCCGATGCCCAAGTCGAGAGGCACCAGCGCCACAACAGGCTCGCCCTCAGCAATATCCATCACACTCAGGTACTCCACGAAATAACCGCCGCGCCCGTTGGGCAAAACCTTGTACGTGTATACATTGCCAAGGTTGGTTCCCACCTCCATCAGCAGCGTAGAGTGCTTGTCACCGTCGAGAGCGTAGATAGCGAACTCGATGCAGGTGGCGTGCTCAGATCTATCCGCCCCAAATGCAGGTTCCAGCCGCCGGCTGCGAGAGAACCGCTTTGATGCACTAGACTCTGTTGGCGGTGCAAGCGTGTCGCTGGTGAAGATGATGGCAGGCCCACGACGATCAACAACCACGAGGCGACCACTTCTATACCCAATGCCCACAAAACCGACATGGCTATTTTTTAGAGCAGTGACGGCCTCGGACTCCATACCACCAGACACCAACGTGCTCGGCAAGAACCCCTCCTTGATATCCGGGGCACGGTCCCTGATGTCACGCAAGCTGGGGCCCGAATTTTCACTTTCATGAGTGGACTGGGTTCCAGCACGACTGTCTAACGACATGCTTGCCATTTTGTCATCTAGATCGTAGGAGGCATTCGTGCTAACACCCCCACCGTACTTTCCGCGTCGCTTATTGATCTCAAAGGCAAAAAGCACGACATCGGATGAAACCGCCACCGCAAGCTCGGCTGCTTGACCAGACAGCGAGATCTGAGTGATAGCTGCGTCGTGGTATCGGTCAAGTGCACTCTTCAGATCGACTTCCAGAACTCTTGAATCGTCAATCTCGCCGTGGCTAGCATCCCACAAACGCACCATGCCATTGGCATGGCCTGTGCAAAGAGCATTACGAGTATCGAATCGGCGTAAATGCCGCCTTGTAGCAGCGCCACCTTTGAGCACCGGGTCTTGCTTTGGCACTGACGCCATCATCCCAAGCCATTGATTGCGGGGAAGTGTGCCAACAGCAGTCGCCGTTGTCGTCGGCATACCCCAGCACAAAGATGAAGGCAGGACTGCCGCACCCACGTCTAAACCCTCAGGGTACCGCATGCAATAAAGCTCCCCGGTGTGAAGAACACAGAGGACGTGACTGGGGTCGTTGCTGCCACCATTGTAAGGATTCCCGGCCTGCGAAATGGTGACAAAATCAACGACCGTCCCACCATCCGGAATTGGAAACACACGTTGCCGTCGTGGCGACGCATAATGTGAGCCCATGTTTTGATAAGACGTGATAGTGACGCTTGGCGTCGGCCCAAAATCGAGCAGAGTGAGACTCTGGTCTTCGATGTCACCGCTACCGCTGCCGCCAGCAACAAGAATAGCCGTATCTTCAACGCTCGTGCCGCATGCCCACACGATCCTGTTGAAGGGCGAAACCGGGCCGCCAGGGCTGCGATGTGGTGCAAGCGAGGATCCCTGCGCTGGTGACCTTAGAATAGTGCTCTGTCTGGACGCAGGTATGCCGCCGCTGGGGCGATTGACGTCTGTGTTGGTCAGCGTACGAGCCTGAAGCAATGTTCCCGACTTGGCGTCCCAAAACACCATCGAACCGTCCAAATGGGCAGTGAGGATATGATGTGAAGCTGGATGCCAGCCTGCCCAGACGAATGGAGGGTATCGTTTCTGTCGCGTTGGATCAGCGCCACGCGCGATGCCCGAGATGGCAGATGAGCTCGGTGGTATAGCAAATTCGCCGCCCGGTGCACCAGCGTCGAGCTCGTAACGGACGCAAAGAAGAATCTCCTGTTTGGTGAGCGAGAACACGATCGCGCACATTGGATAGCAAATGAGCACGATGGAGACCTCCCTAGGGTGCCAAGCGATGGAGACGACAGGCGACATCCGTGATTCTGGAATTGCCGACTTCTGGAGGTTGCCCAGACGATACGGAGCCTGAAGACCGCGGTCTATGTCATAAACGAAGACGCAACCGTTTTCTAGGCCCAGCAAGAGCCAGTCGAGGGCTGGATCTGTGGCAATGCACGTGACACCGCCAGGAACAGCGTACGAGCTCAACGTCTTGAGCTCTGCTTCCGTGCTGAAAACTGTGACCGTGCTAGCTTCATCTACTGCTACCAGATAGATGGCCTTGACGAACCGTAGGTGCAGGACTGGCCTCCTTTGCGGGAGCTCATAAACGACTTCCACCTGGTCTTGGCCGAACACTTGGACGTAACCTGCGTCGGTGCCCACAGCAAGAAGACTTTGCACGGCGTCGAATGCTAGTGCCGTCACGCTCCCGCGAATGCCATACCTTGCCAGCTGCGTTAGCCATGTTCACTCCAAGGGTGACTGCACTGACGTCATCAATCTTGAAAACCTCGGGCCCCAGCGTCGCAGAGAGGTCGCGGTCCCCGAGATTTTTCAGTCTGTTGATCATTGTACTCATTGTCGCTGTTTATGGAGCTGTGGCCATGGTGTTGCAAACATCTTCAGCTCGGCACTTTCGTCATCCTGATGCGCGTCGCTTCAGCGATGCAAGCCGATGCACGCAGGCACTGGTAGCAATCATAAGTGTTGCAACAAACAGCGCATTGATTACCAGTTGCAATGCCGCTCACTTGATAAGCGGACTTGCCGGGAACTTATGAATGCCTCACGTGACTATATCACGTGTGTGAATCACGTGGCGAATTCTGCCGGTTCTCACGTGACGCGCCACCATCGCTCTCCGCTCTGATGGCCAATGACACGACGGCCCTGGAAGCCAGCCAGGAGGGCAATGAGAGCCACACGACTGCTCACGAAACGCAGGACTCGCAAGCCATCGAACGCACCGATGTCGAGGAAGGGTTGACGCCGCCTACAAACCACGGACAACTGCCGCCCTTTCATACCCTTATAACGTCTCTCTTCGATCCACTCATTAAGAACCTCGGGAAGTACTCAAGAACAACACGGCGCGCCCCCCAAGATGTCCGACGGCAGATAATACAGCAATTTGTCGCTAATTGGCGCGGCAAGGTCGGCAATGACATCTATCCGGCCTTCCGTCTCATACTACCAGACAAGGACAAGGAACGTCAGATGTATGTGCTCAAGGAGAAAGCTCTAGGCCGCGTTTTCATCAAGCTCCTGAATATTTCCCAAGACTCAGCTGATGCTCACGCCTTGTTGAGTTGGAAAGCTGGACCTACGAAATCGGCTGGGGACTTTTCGCAACGGTGCTACGAGGTTATAAGGAAGCGACCTGTCATTCCTGCAGGGCAATGGGGCACAATGACTATCGGCGAGGTCAATTCACTCCTAGACGAGCTGAGCATCGAGTCGCGAGACCGCGACGCTCAGACGCGAATCATGCGCCGCTTCTACAATAACATGAATCCAGAAGAGCTCAAATGGCTCGTGCGGATCATTCTCCGTCAAATGCACGTCGGTGCCACTGAACGGAGTTTTTTTGCAGCATGGCACCCTGATGCGTTGGATTTATTCAACGTTTCGTCGAGTTTGAAGCGCGTTTGCTGGGAGCTCGCTGATCCTGAATATCGTCTTCCTAGTAGCAAGAGAGACATTGCGTTGGGCCAGTGCCTTCAGCCGCAACTTGCAGCGTACCAGAAGCACAATGCTGAGGTGTTCATCCCCCGTGCATTCGGTGGCAAACCGTTCTGGATCGAGGAAAAGGTGGATGGCGAAAGGATACAGCTCCACATGTGGGACCACGGCGCCCGTTTCCAGTTTTGGAGCAAGCGGACTAAGGACTACACAAAGCTTTACGGCAATTCCTTAGATGACACCTCTGGCTCTCTAACGAAGCACATGCGCGACACCATCCACCCCAGCGTCCGGAGCCTCATCCTCGACGGAGAAATGCTGGCATGGGACCCTGCTGAGCAGGCCATCATCCCGTTTGGGACGCTCAAAACTGCGGCAAAGAATGAGCAGCTGAGCCTCGGGTCGACGCGCCCGCTTTACATGGTATTCGACATTCTTTATCTAAACGGTCAATCGCTCCTCGGTTATTCACTGCGCGAACGACGGAAGGCACTGTCTACAGTTATAACATCCAAACCAGGCTACTTCGAGATTCTGCCATATGAGGAGGCCACGACAGCAGAAGCAATCACCAGACGGCTGCGTGAGGCTGTTGAGAGCTCTTCGGAAGGGCTAGTAGTAAAGAACCCAGAAGCTACGTACAAGTTGGCTGAGCGGAGCGATGACTGGATCAAGGTGAAACCAGAATACATGAACGAATTCGGTGAAAGTCTTGATCTCTGCGTCATTGGTGCTTACTATGGCTCAGGCAGACGGGGACAGCTCCTAGCCTCGTACCTGTGCGGTCTGCGCTCGGAGGATGACCCTGAGAATCCAGAAAAGTTCTGGTCCTTCTGCAAGGTAGGTGGCGGCTTCGCCGCGTCAGACTATGCTGAAATCCGGCATAAAACAGAGGGCAAATGGAAGAAGTACGACCACCGAAACTGCGGTGATGCCGAACGATATGTCGAGCTTGGTGGGGTGTCAGCCAAAGAGCGACCAGATGTTTGGATAAGGCCCAGCGACAGCATCGTCATCGAAGTAAGAGCATCCGAAGTCGTTCCAGCCACATCGTTTCGCAGCGCGGTTACATTGCGTTTCCCCCGATTTCGCCGCATTCGTGACGACAAGGCTTGGGACACAGCTTTGTCCTACTCCGAGTTTGTGTCGCTGCGAAAGGAGGTCGAAGGCATCCGTGCTGAGAAATTCGAGCTGGAACAGAAAAGGAGACGCACAGTCAAGCGACAAAAGAAGTTCCAGTCTCTCATCTATAACGGTGAGGTCATCCGGTTGGACGGCGACGACAACGAACAATCAGGACCACAGGTAGAGAGTTTGGCTCTCCAAGGCCGAAGCTTCTGCATCTTGTCGAACATGGTGGCACCCAAACGGATGGAGAAACACGAGCTGGTGGCACTAGTGCGAAAGCACGGAGGCGAGGTGGTCATTGACGCTGGTGCCGCTGATTACGTGATCGCTGATCGCCAGGTCGTGAAGGTGGCGAGTCTGCTGAGCGGAAAGGGAGGCGATATTGATATAATTCGTCCAAATTGGCTTCTAGATTGCGTGTCGGCCGGCAAAGTCGTTGACCTGGAACCGAACAATCTCTTTGTGGCAACTGAGGCAACTCAGCGAGAGGCGGAACGTAATCTCGACCAGTATGGTGACAGCTACCACCGGGATACAACACCAGAAGCTCTCAAAGAGGTTCTATCACGGGTACCTGTCAAGTCTCCCGACCCATTTGAGCTCGGGCGAAGCGTGCAACCCAGGAAATGGGTTCGACAGCTCAAGGAAGAGCTGCTTCATGCGGACGGCGACTCAAACCTTCCAAGAAGCATCCTCTTTGCCGATCGGTTGATTTACTTCTGCGGCGAGAGTCGCTCGCTACTTTCAGCACGCCTTTACGCGCGATTTGGTTCAGCTGGTTTAACGGATGCTGTGGCAAACGCGAACATTGTAGTTGCCGCTGGCAATGGGGCAGTGGGTCTCGATCGAGTTCGGCGCGAGGTCGCCGCTCGCGAACGCCCTATACGGATAGTCTCACCAGAGTGGGTAGAACGGAGTTGGCAAGAGCGCACACAGCTTGATGAGGAGCGTTTTGTGGTGTAATAGCGACTATTGAGTTACTTGCTGTTACAATTACAGGTACAGTCGGGCACGGGGCATATAGCGTGCTTTGCAAACCACTCCTCGGCGTGGCCAGCGTGGACACCGTGGTTGCACGAAAGACAAAAGGAGAACCACTGGTCAAACTGTGCCTTCGCTTCGGTGCCTTTGATTTTTGGCGTGATCGGCGTACCCAAAGAGAGAAGACATACTGCGCAGCGTGGCAGGGGATTGTTACACGAGGGACAACGTGATGATTTTTCACGCCCTTGAGCCAGAGGGTTGACAGCGCCGGAGTTGGGGTTGTCTTCCTCACTGAAGCTGATTGGTTTGCTGCAATGACTGCACTTTAGGAACACTTGCTTGGGTACAGCTGCTGTTGCTTGGTTGCTTGACGGCGGCGAAAATCTCGCTCGCGCAACATCGAACTTCGCGCGGGCGGTGAAAAGACGCCAGGCATTGAGAAGCCCGCGGTAGGATTCTATCCAGTGATCAATGCGCTCGTCCGTGAAGTACCGCGGCGACCCAAAGCTTGCAATTAGTGAGGCTGTTTGGACGTCGCACGTCTTGTCGACGTAGGACTGCAAAAGGTTCACTGCCTGTGGTGAAATGCCTGTCAGTAAGATACCTTCCAGCTCGCCTCGTTCTATGACCCGACGTGCTAAAATGTGGAGGTACTGAGTAAGCTCGTTGTCTGGAAGAAAGCGAAGGGCTACGCCTAGACGCTCCCGGAGTGGCAATGACGTCTCATCAAGCACATCTCGCCATTCTCCATCGGCTACAAACGCGAAAATGGCGCGTAGGTATGGGTTGTCGAGTTCGGATGCCAGTCTCCTACACTGCTCCTTCCACGCTGACGTCCCTTTATCATCCTTGTACGCCATATAGCCTGCAACAGCTGTTGACATAAGTCTGAGGCGCTCTTTCTTGCTGCTCGCAAGGCATTGAACAGCCCGCGCCACATCCCCATGGAATACGGCCCACCCAGCTGCCTTCTCGTGCTGACCAGCAGCCTCAAGCTGGACGAGTTTCTCTTCAAGTTCCGGCAATCCAAAGTTCCATCCACACACCATGAGGCATAGTTGTCGTTGAGATTCTTTCACAGTAGCCGCTACACGTGGTGACGTGAATATGTTCTTCCCATATCGCTGCACAATACGCGCTACTACGCCTCGAAACTCTTTTTCCGTGATGCTTTCGCTTGCTGACAGATTTGTAGGACTCCGAGTAGCAGTGCTACTACCTAGAGTATTCATCACAGACGGTGCACGCCGCCCAGGCGCCCCACTACGGCTAGACTGGACCGAGCTGCGAGACGCTCCTGACGCATCATCCGACATCTGAGGGGCAAGACGTTTCTCCTGCTTCGCGAGACCTGCCACACCCTCCCAGATACCAAACACTCCGGTGTAACCGAGGTCCAAGTTGCTGGCAACCATATTCTTGTTTGTGGCGAACCGATGTGCCAACCTTAGCCACATCCAAGTGTTGCGTAGATACTCACGACGGTCGCCGGTGGTTTCCAGGGCTGTGAGATTTGCGTCGCAGTCCATGCCGTACCCTGCCTCAGTCCGACGACGTATCTCAGAGCCAATATCCGTGTCCAGGATTCGGACTGGATCGATTCCCATGCTTGAGTCGGGGTTTAAAACTGACGCTGTGCCGTCGTCGCTCTGTAAAGCAAGGGCAATGGCGTTTGTGGAGTCCGTAGCATCTGTTGCGTCCGTAGCTGCGGAAAGCTTGCGCGCTAGTTTGCCTCCATCGACCGCCGACTCCACGATCGTGACGTGCCCATCACGGTAGTGTGGTCCAGCAAATGTGATGCCCTCTGGACCAGAGATCGCGATATTGTTATAAGGTCCAAACCGGATTTGGTCCGGCGACTCATAGAGGCGCATGTGGAAGACTTGGCCGGATTGACGGATGCATACGAGATTGACGACATTGGGTAGCCGAAGGTCTCGGCAGTAGTCAAACGCCACGACTTTGTCGTAGTCCGTGGAAACGTCCAGCACAAGGTCGACGAATGGCAGGTCATGGGTGTGACGTTTTGACTTTCCTGAGCCGACGTACTGTGGGTGACGACCGGTCTGCCACCGACGGATGAGATCGCCGTTGTTGAGTACCGCGAACTCTCCTCGTGTGATGGGAGAAAATCGGAAGCACGAGGCCCCCGCCTTGCGAGCGCCGGTGTCGGTTAGCATCCGATTGAACAGCAGCACTGGCTCTACGTTCGCGCCCCCAGGGCTGGGTTTCATCTGGCGGCGGTCCCAGATTGCCAGGGTGCCGTCCTCTGCGTATGACGCGAAGTAGTTGGGGTTTCGTTGGTCGACAGTAAGGCCGTAAACACACTTTGTGGCGTATTGCACTGACTGCTGAACCGAGCGGATGTCGAGGTGGCGAAGGAACTTGTAACTACCTGTGATGATCTCAGTGGGCTGGTCTGGGAAAAAGGAGAGCGAGGAGACGACCTCGCTCGAGAGGTACGAGTGGAGCGGGGTATCAGATGCCTGTCCCTCGGATCCTAGGTTGTTGACGTCCCATACGTGCAGGCAATGGCCGTTGCGGATTTTGTCGAGGCCAGTTGCAAGCAGGCCTGTGGTGTTGAAGGCGACCCCGTTGCAAGGGCGGCTTTGACGCACTTTTAGTTTGGTGACAGAGGAACTCGGTTCCTTGATGTTGAAGACCAGGGTCGAACCGTTTAGCAGGCCTACGGCGACCATCCCGGATGCAATTGGACTATAGTCGAAACACTGGATGGCGTCGAACCCGCCCCTCGCGTATGTCCTGTCCAGTATGGTCGACTCGCCGAGTCCCGCCTTCATTGACGAGCGATTGAGCTCATAGAGGAGGACTTCCTCTCCGCCGGGGTTAGTCGCCAGGAAACTCTGCCGCTCTGGCGTGACAAGGTCCCACGCCCACGCGTTCACCACATTACAGGCCATCTCTCATGTCTGGTCGTCGTCCCCAAGCTGCATCGCGTGCGGCTCAGATTTTCATACTGAAGGATGGCGCTGGCATGGAGGAGTCCTGGCCGTCTCGCGAGACGGTGGTCCAGGACGGCCGTCGCTCGCTGCTATTCTGACAAGGGCGGCGCAGGGCGGCCGTCGCCCCTCGCTGACTTGTATCCCGAGACGTTTGCCCAGCACAAGCCCCAGTTCCAGCCACCATCGGCCCCCAAGATCGACCAGCCAGGCCCCAATGCGACGTCGACGACACAGCGGGAGCGCGAGATCTTCAGCAAGATCTTTGAGTCCATCCTTGCCCAGCGTGACAAGCCTGAGCCCAACAGAGCCGGCTCCAGCGCTCGACCGGGCCCCAAGCCAGGCGGGATGGAAACGCTGTTTGAGAAGAGCTTTGGGGACAAGGCTGAGACTCGGCGGCAGTTCCCGCTGTCGCTCGGCCCGAACGCCGATGCACGGAAGCCTAAAGCAAAACAGCCGTCTGTTTCGGACCTCTTGAAGCGCGAGGTCAAGCCAACTCTGGACCGGATGGACGCACTGGAGACGGACTACGAGCTCGGCCGCTTCATTGAGAGTGAAATCATAGGCCGATATCGCAGGAAGAACAGCGATATTACGTTTCAGACCCTGCCAGTGCTTCTAGAGCACGGAATGCGCAAGCTGAACCGCGAATTCGGGGCGCCGGCAGCAGCACTGACAGTGTTTGCGGCCGCGAAGCGAGCTGGCGTCGACGTTTACGCGGCTGGGTGCACGGTGGCAGTGTACAACGAGGCACTGAGCATCCGCTGGCGGCACTACCGTGACCTGCACGCCCTGGAGCAACTGCTCAACGAGATGGAGGTGAACGGGATCCGGGGCGACGTAGCCACGGCCGAGATCCTCAAAGAGGCCGTCCGAGAGACCCGGGCCGAGGAGGCCCAGTCCCGCGAGGACCGGCAGTCCGTAACAAACATCTACACGTACATACTCAAGGTCAGCGAGCGGCTATACCAGCGCGCCCTCCAGCTGTGAATAGAGAGTTGCTGGTTGCCACTGGCCGGTATGGTTAATCCTAGACATATTGCTGGCTGTCGCTGTCACATGCGATTGCCACCCTGGTCACGTGTTCTTTTCACGTGACCATGACGTAAAGGCGCATGCCGACCAAACTCCATCGGCTCGGCCGACTGGACCAACGGAGGAAAGGATGACCAACATGAGCACGGACCCGGGGACTAATGGCAAGGACCAGGCACAGGAGAGCCTTCTGGACGTGTGCGCGCGCTGCTACCAGACCGTGACGCGGTTTCAGGCCAGTCCAAATGACAGCTCCCAGCATCGGGCGGTCACAAAGGTCCAGGTAGAGGCGACCCTGGACGTGTTTCGGGAAGCGGTGCGGCGATATACACTGGATCAGGTGGCTCTATCCTTCAACGGAGGCAAGGACTGCCTCGTGATGCTCGTTTTGTACCTGGCCGTGCTATATGAAAAGAAGTTGGCCGATCCCACGTACTTCGACGGCACTACAAGGCTCAGCAGTGTATACGTCTACTGCGACAACGCCTTTCCACAAGTCAACGACTTTGTCGAGCAGTGCAACCGCGACTACTGCTTGGAGCAGACTCGTTTGCCTATGCCTCTGAAGGAGGCATTCGCCATGTATCTCAACGAGAATCCCAACATTGAAGCCATCGTCGTGGGCATCCGCAGGACAGACCCCTTCGGCTCCAAGCTTGCCTCTTTCGATCCGACCGACAGCGGCTGGCCAGATTTCATGAGAATCCATCCGGTGCTCGACTGGAAGTACGTTCACATATGGGATGTAAGTCTGACTCCTGATCTGGTTCATGCTACCTACTAACAAAGTTCCTCCTTGGCACCGGTGTACCGTACTGCCACCTATATGATCTCGGCTACACGTCGCTCGGCGGCCAGCATAACACTGACAAGAACCCCAAACTCAAGCGCGACGCCCCCGTCGAGGTTGACAGCCCGCGGTTCAGCTCAGAGTTCCGGCCAGCTTACGAGCTCACATCGGATGAAGACGAACGCATGGGTCGCAAGGCCACGAACCCTCAAAAAATCCCTGTTGTGCCTTTCCCAGTACAGCCCACATTAAGCCATTGAATCTAATGTACATGATGTTAATGCTTCTTTTTGCGACGTCTAGAGTTCTCAGTCGATCCAGGTTTTGGCATGAAGCGTCCATTAGGTAGACGATGCGAGTGCCAACGCGGTCCAGTTTTGGTTTTCGTCGTCGACAAAGCGGGGGGACTCTCTGGTGGCGAGCTAAGCCCGCTGCTATTCTCTGAGACAGTCGAGGCGGGGTGGACTTGGGCCGCTCGTGGAGGAGTTGTTACATCACGACGTGGCGGTGGACGCGGAAGCGGAGGTGGCCCTGCCCCATCCGCACGGCTTGATCGCTCAATCATCGACATGATTTCGTGGATATTATGCATAGAAGGCTGATCTTCCGCGGGCATCTGCCGCAGCATTGCCAGCCAACGGGCCGGGTTGATTAGTTGGCGCTGTGCTTGTATGGCGAGGGAGCGCAGTTGAGACCTAATTGCCCCTGCAGCCGGCTTATTTGGGTACGCCTCGCACACTGCACGGACGTCAGAACTGAAATCCTCGACTGTGGCGTACCCGCCCGCCTCTGCTCTAGAAAGCTTACTTTCTAAACTCAGAGCGGCATCACGAGATAGAGTATTGTCTGGATCAAGTGCAGCTAGCTTAGCGGCCATCTGTCGCAGTGCAGGAGCAGCAGGGGCCAGAGCTAGTTCCGTCAACTGCCGCTGCAACGACACGGACCTGTACTCTGCCGCTCTGGCCTTTTGAAAGAGCAATGTGATTTCACGCAACCTGGTGAGATCTCGCAAGGCCCTCACGGAGCGAGCAGCCTTTTGGGCAGCCTGTGCTGGAGTCGTCGCAGAGCCCTGGGCAGCAGCAGTCTCCAATGCAAGTTGCAACCGCTTCAACAACGCAGCACCTCGCTTCTCCTCTCTCTTGAGTGCCCAATATCGGCAAATCTCAGCGACGTAGTCTCGTGTGTCCGACGGAACTATTGCCTCGAGCTCGGTGCAGAGGCTCTCATAGATTCGCGCGGGTATCACAGGTATTCCGGCACGCGTTTTCCACCGTTGTGGCTTCTTCAAGGGTAGTCGATTTGGCGCACGTCCAGAGCCTTTTTTGGACTGATGTGGTTTGAGTGCTGCTGTTTTAATAGAGATGATGGGCCCTGACCCAGGTGCTGCTGGAGTAACCGACACGGCTGCCGTTTGGTTCGGCACCCGCTGCATGGCGAAGTGCGCCTGGGCAGCCGCAAGATGCCGCGAGACATCCACGGCGTAGTCTGGTGGCGAATGACGGTGGCAATACGCCACCATGGTTCCTGGATCGGTGAGCGCTCCGTTGATTCCCTGCGTCATTTTCATGTAGAACCGAGCGCGGCGGCCGCATGTCGCGTGGAAAGCCTGGAAGCAAGACTTGTTTGCACACTGGATGCAAGCGCCGGTCTTTCGACGACATACATAACAGTTCAATTGCCATCGAGCTCGCGGGACACGCTCAATGCCTTCAACAGGCTCCATGAGCGCAGCATTGGCGACCGAGGTCTCGGGTATCCACAGAGCACAAACAAGATGCGCCCAGTACTGCGAGTCGGACTGCTTGAACGCTCCTGTAGTGCTTGGACAGAAGACACAGGGCACAGTGCGACGCCGCCACTGGCGACATTTGCGACACAACCATTGACCCTCGGGAATGAATGCTACACCGTAGCAGTCTTGATGAATTGCAATGTCGCAGCCGTCGCAGAAAACAATTGCGTTGCTGTTGTCGCATTCGCCATCATCGCAAACAGCACACCGCTGATCTGGAGCTTCACTTGAGTCACCACCCTGCGTCACATGGACGTGTCCGTCGTCGCCGAGGGCCAGTCGTCGCCTTTTCGCGGGCATTTTGGACTCCAGCAAAAACCACTCTTTCTCCACCAGCGTCATGGAGACTTCGAAGGCCTCACGGGAAATCTTGTCTGTCCTCCGTGTGTTTAGGTCGCGCAAAAGGCAATCATCTTGCTCGTCCATGTCGTATTCCACGACCACAGCCGGTCGCACGTCGCTGTCTGGCCCAGACGGCGACGGTCGCTCTAGACTGGGGTCCGAGTGGCCTAGATCGGCCCTTATATAGTTTGTCGGCATGACGTAGTGGTCGCTGAGTTGGTATCCGAACTTGAACGCGCGCTCGTTGAGAGCGGCTGCCTCCTCAGCACGGTCTGCAAGCCCGATGCGACGGAACTGGGCCCGCTTCAGGTGCGATGGCGCTGGCGTGCGTGAGAGCGCAGCATTACCTCGTCGACAGACTCCGTTTGGTTCGTGGGGGGTCGTGGGAGTCACGATATACACCGGCAAGGTGGCGTCTGGGTCCAGGTCTGGATAAAACTCTGCAAACGGCCGTTCCTCGCGTGGGCGGTCGTCGACCAGCAGCGTCTGCCGCTCAGTTGGCGGCCTGCCACGCCGCTTGCGCTCTTTCATCCGTCGTGGTCCGTTGCCCCTCCCTCCGTCAATACGCGTTGCCCGCAGTTTCGGGTCACGTGATGCAACACAGGGGGCTCATGACATCTCATGTCCCAATCACGTGACACCACCGCCCAGCGCCACCCGAGCCATGGACTTTCAGAACCGCGTGGGCGTCAAGAAGGGCGGCGGTGGAGTCGCTGGGTCAAACGAGACAGCCCGACACCGCCGGGAACGGCTGCGGCAGCTGGCGCTGGAGGTCATCGACCTGGATAAGGACCCATACTTCATCAAAAACCATCTCGGGATATTCGAGTGCAAGCTCTGTCTAACTACTCACATCAACGACAGCTCATATCTCAGCCATACGCAGGGCAAGAAGCACCAGACCAACCTTGCGCGCCGTGCCGCGGAGGACGCTCGGAAACAGCGTGTCGACCCCATCACCGGTCTGCCGATAGTCGCCGCACAACCAACCGGTGAAAATCAGGTCAAAGTACGGCGAAACATCCCCAAGATTGGACGGCCTGGATACAAGATCACAAAGATCAGGGACCCCGCCACGCGCCAGGAGGGTCTATTATTCCAGCTCAAGTTTCCAGAAATTGCACACGACGTCGTGCCTCGGTACCGGCTCATGTCGGCATTCGAACAGCGAGTGGAGCAACCGCCAGACAAGAATTTCCGTTATCTTCTCATTGCGGCAGAGCCGTACGAGACGCTGGGATTCAAACTAGAGAACCGCCAGCTCGACCGGCGCCCTGGTCGATTCTGGGACTACTACGACGGCGACACAAAAGAATACTTCCTTCAGTTATTTTACTCCAACTGAACGTGTAGCAAACAGCAAAAGTTTTATAATAAATACACTCAAACGTCGTCGCCGTGCATGTACGAGAAGCCCCGGAACTGCTTCTGCATTTGACTTGACAGCGTAGTCGTGACAGGGGTGAGCATCGTGCGTTCCTGAGTGAACTCCTGGTCAAAGTTGCGGACGTCCTTGGGATTCGAGATAGACGGCTTGAACGGTGGCGGCACACGACAATGGTAGATGTCATTGAAGTCGATGTTGCGGAAATATGGGTGCTCCATGATCTCTTCCGCGTCCCTGGGCCCCGAGCCAATTCTCCGCTGCGGGTCCTTTTCGAGCAATTGCTGTAGAATCTGCACGTTGTCTCGAGGCATGTGGATCGGATACAGGGGGTCGTCACGCAGAATGGCGTTAAAGATGTCGTCCTCGTCGTCACCGATGAACGGCGATTTACCCAACAGCATCTGGTACAACAGTACACCAAACGCCCACCAGTCGACCGCTCTGCCGTACGGCTGATCCGAGAGAATCTCTGGTGCCATAAACTCTGGCGTACCACAAAACGTGTTGGTGGACTTTCCGTACCACATGTCCTCCTTGCAGAGACCATAGTCGCCGATCTTGATATGACCTTCAAGGGTGAGCAGGATATTATCGAGCTTCAGATCACGGTAAATAACACCGTTGTCGTGGAAATACTTGAGAGCGAGCAGAACCTCTGCGGCATAGAACTGAGCTCTTCTAGCGCTGAACTGATCTTGCTGAATATGCCACATAAGATCACCGCCGCTCACATACTCCATCACGAAATACACGCGATTTTCCGTTTGGAAACAGCAATGCAAGTTGAGCAGGAATGGGTGTTTTTCGCGGTTCGCAATGAGGAAAACCCTCTTCTCCGACCTTATGCTCTCCACTTCATCGTGCTCCAGGATGAAGTCCTTTTTCAGCACCTTGATAGCATAGAGCTTCTTTGTGCGACGGCTCTCGGCAAGCATCACCTTGCCAAAGTTACCCTTGCCTAACACCGAGACGAGCTCGAAATCGTCAAGTCCAACCTTAGCCTTCCGCTGTGGCTGAGGTGGTTGCTGTACTTGTTGTGGTGGTTGTGGTTGTTGTTGCTGTGGCGGTGCAGGATAGGATTCCCTGTGATCGATTTGGGGCACAGCGTGGTGTCCTCTAGGTGGCTCGGTTCCCGGCATCGGCCTCGGAGGCGCCGTAGGCGGAGCATATGCTTCGTATGGACTTCGGTACGCTTGCGGCGGTCCTGGGGGCGGGCCAGTTACTGATGGCCATTGCGACTGTCCGTCAGGCTGCGGCGGAGGCACAGGCTTGCGTCGCGGTGATTTCACTCTCTGTGGTGGAAGACCAACTGGCGGGTGGTCAGAGGTTGGAGGAGGACTCTCGATCTTGACTGCGTCCACCTGCTTTGGTCGCGGAGGTCTCTCGTCAATGCGTTTGATTGCCTTGATCAGCACCAGAAGAGATTCATGCTTGAGACCACAGAAATCGGGTACAAGATGGACGCAACCAGCATGACAGTACTTGTCACACTCGGTGCATTTGCGCGCCTTGCCGCGGCCAAGTGGCAAGATGTAACCACAATGACAACACCAGTTCGCTGAGATGTTGGTTGTCGGCTCGAAACGATGAGGGATACGGTAGTTGAGCCTGCTGACACTCGGGTCTGGGTCTGTCGACGCCTTTGAGATGCATTTCGTGACGACGTCGTCGAGGCATTTCTTGTGGCACGTGTAGCGGCAATCCAAACACTGGTATCCGCTCGAATACTTGAGGAAGTCGCTGCATAGCGCACATCGCATCACACCATAGAACTGTTGCCACACAAACTTATGACCGTGTATCTCACACACCTCGACGTCCTTCCTTTGTCGAATGGCGCCCTGCCGTCCGAGACCGCCCACCCCTTCGAAAGGCCGTCGCGCCGCGCGACCGGATACGTCCTTCTCGAACCCTAGAACCAGATGAATCTGACCTGCCGGTTCCAGCACAAACCAGTCATCTATCATTAGCGTCCCGTCGTTTCTGCCATTTGCAGCTCCGCCGCCGCTGCTACCACGCGTGTGACCGTGATGGCCCTGGTGGCCCTGGTGGCCGCTATGTGGTGCAGGATGGCTGTTGTAAGCATGCTGCGGTGCCGCACCAGAAGGCAGCTCGAGAGGGCCGTCCTGGACTTTGTTTGCAGACACCCAGCCGGACTGCTCCAGCTCCTGCTCAACCTTGCGACGGCGGACCGCCTCTGCAATATCCGAAATTTTGAGCCACATGACCGCAACAGGTGTGTTGTCGCGCTGCGGCGTGCGGTCGTAGACGGTGACCTCAATCTCGTTGGCCTTGTCGACATCGATGTCAAAGTCCTCGTTCCATCTTTCGTTGCGCGTGAGTCTGGTGGACGCCCGCTCATTGCCCTCGATCTTGACGGAGATGTAGGACTCTACGCCACGCGAGAAGTGCGTCGACGCGATGTGGTCGACGTCCTTGATTGCGTACATGCCAATGTGCAGCTTGCCGGATAATGGGCGGCGCAAATTGGGCTGGCTCACAGACTCCGAGTCGGCCACATCGTCGTTGAGGAGGTCGGTGCTGATATGCATGTTCTTGTAGCGTTTGAGGGCGCGCTGGAGGAGCTGTATCTTCTTGAAGGACTCGTTCTTCTTGGACTCGGCGTCCAATTTGTTGCGGCGGTCGGTGCCGTCGACGCGGTACACCGAGACAAGACGCACAAAGCCCTCGTGGATCTCGCGCTCCACGGACAGCTTGTACTCGAGCTGCTGCAACATGTAGGCGATGCGGGGGCCCAGAAGGTTGCTGTCGTAGCGGATGATGTCGAGACGCGTGTAGTTGGCGGGCGTCGCGCGCTGCGGGGGGCCCGGCCGCCGGCCCGACTGTCTGAGAAGCTGCTCGAGCCTGTCCTCGAAGTAGGCGATGCGCTGGTGCACCTCGTGTTCCTCCGTCTCGAGGCGGGCGAGGATCTGGGGGTTGTTGGTGGACTTGCGCATCTTCTCCCGCGCCTCGAGGATCCGCTTCTCGCGGTCTATCATGGAGCGGACATGCTGTATCACCTCGTCGTCTGGCGACTCCATGGCTGTCGTGTTTTGTTGTGAAGGCCAGAGAAAATATGCGTCCCTCGTCTGTTGTATGGTACCAAACTTAGCACCACGTCACGTGACGCCCGCAAATACGCGGACCGCACCGCCCCCTTTGTCAGACGGCAAGGGACGGCAGGGAGCGGTGCGGGGCGCCCGGGGCGCCGGCGGGCCGCGCGGGCCGGCGGTCAGATACAGGTTTATTCGCGTGGCGCGGCCGGGAGCGGCCGGCCGGGTGCTATGTACAGAGGGGGCTAGTCGTGCGCTGGCCCGTTGATCTTGGACTTTAGCCGCGCGGCGTGGTAGTTTATGGTGCTCTTCTGCGGCCTGGTGGCCACCCGCTTCTCCATGCACTGCTTGAGCTCGGCCTCGAGCGCCTTGCACGTCTCGCTGCCCTGCCCGTTCGACGACCAGCAGTTCAGCAGCGTGCTCATCGCCACGGCGCACGGCCCGCCTTGCTCCCGGACCGTCGTGCGCTTCACCCGCAAGTACGGCAGCGGCGGCAGCCGCGGTGCGTTCCGTGGCACGCTCATGGCTGTGTGTTGTCGAGGCTGTGGCTCTGGATTTTTCACTGCGCCGCACGCCGTCACGTGGCGGGCCGGCTTTGAGCCGCATGGCGCTGAGCCGCATGCCTGACACGTCACGTGCCGGGCTGCATGCCTAACGCGTCACCGCGGCTGCGCACGGGGCCCACGTCCGACGCGTCACCGAGGTGAGCCGCACAGTATCACGTGACTGAGTCACGTGGAGCCGCACAGCATCACGTGCCCCAGCCACGTGCCCAGCCGCACGGCTCACGTGAACCGCAACGCCGCCCACCCAACACAAGGCCATGAAGTAGCGGCCCTGCCCGATGAAGCGGTATTTCGAGTCCGAGCGCGGCCCCCTCGGCCCGTCGAAGCGGCTCGACTCGGGCGAGAACACGCCGGAGCGCGCTAGCCCGACCTCTCGCGACCCGGTCGTCGCCACCGCCCAGGCCGCCCTGCAGGACGCGCGACTCTCCGACACCAGCGGCACGAGCAGCTACGTCAGCCTCTCCGGCGCCGAGTCGGGCAGCTCCGGCAGCGGCGTCCCCGATGCGGCTGGCCCACGGGCCCCGCTGCCGCAGGACATGGCGGCAGCCGTCCCCGAGGCGGCGACCAAGCTGGAGACAGGGGCAGCGGAGCCCCGGAGGCCGTCTCCAAAGCCTGAGCCACGCGACGCCGCGACAGACGCCTCGTCTGACCCGCACTCGGAGCCAGGCAGCAGCTCTGAAGACTCAGACTACATGCCCGGCTCCCCCATCGCGTGGGAGATGCGCAGGATCGCGACGTACGGGCGCGAGAGGCTCGCTCACGAGCGTCAGAAGCAGCGGACCGCGTCGCAGCGCAACACCAAGCCCGTCGGGCCTGACTCGGACGATGACTACTACACGGTGTCGCCGGAGCTCAGCGAAGAGCTGCGTCGCGACATCTGGGAGTCCATGGAGCGGTTTTTTGAGAAATGGCTCGAGCCAGCAGAGCCTCGGCTTAGTGTGGGAGAGATCCTCGCGGGTCTTGGGTTCAGGCTGAAGCGCTCTACTCTAGAGCACTATCTGCGGCGCGCCTCCCAGCTCGGAGCGGAAGATAGAGGCCGCGAGATTGTTCTTCGCGCCATTCGCTACGAGCTTCAGGTGCGGCGGAAGCTGCCACATCCGTCGACAGTGGAAGAGGTTGCGGACGTGATCAGCCGGTCGAAAAACATCATGGTGATTACTGGTGCGGGCATCAGCACGTCGCTTGGAATCCCAGACTTTCGTTCTGCAGAAGGCATCTACGCTAACCTTCCAGAACACCTCCAGAGCCAAATAGAAGAACCGGAGGATGTCTTTGACCTATACAAGTTCACGGAAGACCCAGACATATTCTACGGGGTGGCCCATGCCCTGCTGCCAGCAAACGACGGCGCGTACACGCCGACCCACGAGTTCATAAAAGTGCTGAGCGACAAGGGCAAGCTCTTGCGCAACTACACGCAGAATATTGACAACATAGAGGCAAACGCAGGTATTCCGGACGCCAGTGTGATTCACTGCCACGGGTCGTTTGCCACCGCCACATGTCTCACGTGTGGCTACAAGACGAAGGGGACAGATCTGTACGATGACATCCGGGCGCGTCGAACGGCGCAGTGCCCGAAGTGCGCAAAGAGGAGCTCGGAGCAAAACGAGGCGCTGTGGCGGAAACGCAACCCACGCGGAGACTTTGAGTTGCGAGTCGGTCAGGCTGTCGGCGTGATGAAGCCAGATATCGTATTTTTTCGCGAAGACCTCGGAGACATATTTCACTCAAACATTGTGCGGGACTGTGAGCATTGCGACCTACTGATTTGCATTGGAACGTCCCTGAAGGTCGGTCCGGTGAACCAAATCATCCCATATCTGCGGCGCGACATTCCGCAGATATGCATCAATCGCGACCCCATAGAAGGGCTGGGCGAGTTTGACGTGATGTTCCTGGGCTACTGCGACGACGTGGTGCAATGGTTGTGCGCCAAGCTTGGCTGGTCCCTCACTCGCGGTGAAACTACCACACGGGAGCTCTTGGTGCACTACGACGGATTCAACACTTACACTGTCGGTAAAGACAATGCTGAGATTAATTAAAATGTCTTATATCCACCCTTCTATAGCACGGAGGGCGTTGTTGAGGCGCCGACGGCCCTCGATGCGCTTCTGGTCGTCTAGGTTTATTTCGACGCTCAGCTTTGATAAGGCGTCGACAAACTTCATCAGCATGTGTTTCTCGTCAGGCGGCAGGTCGAGCTTCTCGAGCTGGAATGAGCTCTCCGACATCTCCATCAGGCGCTGAATATTGACCTGCGAGAAGCGGGCTTTGTCTCCATTTCTGTGGCGCCGGCGCCGACGCTCCTCGCCGTCTAGTCGTTTTTCGCTCCGATCATGACGATCCCTTTCGGGTCTGCTAGCCCCGTCTGCTTCAGCACCAAGGGGATACACCTTCCGCCGCCTATCTCTGGAGGTCTCACCTTGAAGAAGAGCGGATGGAACGCTCACAGAGTGGCGGTGGTGACGGCCATGGCTTGTTTGGCGCTGGCTCGCAGGCTGACGCGAGGACAGGCTGCGCTGTGGCCGCGCGGTGGCGTCAGCGTAGGCCTCGGCGGTACCAGCGGCCGCTGCCGCCTCAATGCCAGCTTCAGCCTCCTGTGTGACATCTTCCGGTCCCCGTGGATACACACTCAGCCCACGTCGCGAGCCTTCGCGGCTCAGCGGCTGGCCGCCACTGCTGCTTGTGGCCCGTTTGCCCTGGCTGCCGTCTCCCTCGCTGTAAACCGAGCTGCCGGCGTGGCCCTCGGACGCAGACCTAACCGGGCCGCCGGCGAGCTTCACACTCGAGTGCCGCGACAACGGCTTCTGCGTGCTCGCACTGGAAACATTTCGCGCCAGGCTTTCCACAGTCGGCGTCGTCATACCTTCAGTTGGCACAGCCGTGTCGTCGTCACGAGACACAACGGTTGGCGTCCGCGTCACATCGACCCCGCGTGGCCCGCCAACGACGGTAGATATGTTGCTCGCGACGCTGTGGTTGTTATGCTGGCGCCTGCTGTCACCAAAGGCTGATCGCTCCGGCGAGCGTTCGATTGTGCTGCGCGCGGTCATGAAGCTCTCGGCAGAGGAAATTCCGCTCTCCCGCGCGACGTCGCGCCGGTAGACATCGTCGTCGCCAAGCTCGTCCATGCGAGGCGTTTTGAAGGCGTCTGTAGCTGCGCTCGGCGCCCGCGAGTGGCCAGCTGGCTGGTGAGACGCATCCCCGTTCTGGATGCTCGAAAACCGCTTCTGGTAGCCGCGGGCCTGGTCGAGGACCTGCTGGAGGTCCTCGGGGGCCGCACGTTCCTCAACGTCTGAGTGGCCCATGTCGCGCGAGGGCGGGCGAAACATGCGCATCGACTGCGACGAGCTATCAGTAGAGACTTCGCTGAGGCTCGAGTCGTGCACGTTGTGGATAGAGCCAGCCTGTGACCGAATAGTGCCAAAACTGCCGCTTCTGCGGTTCGAAGTCGCCATGCGGAGGGCCTTGATCTCGCCGAGGAGCCCTTCGAGTTGCTTTGTGCTCTCGCGAACTTTGTTGATGCTCACGGTCCGCAGAGTGGGATGGGGGCCACCAGCGGTTGTAGTGTTAGTGTTGTATTGCTGTTGGGCCTGCAAGAGCCGCTGCTGCTCTGGGGTGAGCTGCTGCGCGGGCTGGAGGCTGGGCGAGTCGATGCTGCTGTCTCCCGACAGTTGGCGGTGATGGAATGGCATCGGGGGCACCACGAGGTTGCTCGAGGCCTCTGACGCAGCAGACTGGCGGTTGCCGGGCTCGCCCAGGCCTCCCAGCACGTTGCCCGACGTGCTCGAAGACGCCTCGGCGCTGTTGGGCGCCTCGGCCTCAGCGTCCGGCCGCGCAGGCTCGTCGGGGTCGTGTGGCGGGCGGACGACGATGCCCTGGCTCTCGCGGTTCGCGCGGCCCTGCTGCATCTCCATGGCGGAGGCATTGCCGAGGACGGGGGAGTACTGCGCCAACACGGAGTTGCGCATGTTGAGGGACGGGGTGATGCTGTTGTGCGACGGCGTCTTGCGGTGGTTGCTGAGGGGCGGCGAGCCCGTGGGGGCGGCGGTGGTCTCGGCGACGGCCGGCTCGCCTACCCAGGGCTGGGACGGCGGCGGCAGGGCCGACGTCTCGCT